>PNEQ01051535.1:0-19358 GCA_003012365.1 Medauroidea extradentata
TGACGTTTCTCATTTGACTGTACCAATCACAATAATGTTACTGTAACACCACACGTCTGTGATTTGCGTGTAAAACCCCACGACACACGAATGTCAAAACATCCAATCTCTGACCGTGAAGCAAGTCTGCAGACGTGCACACAAGTCACTGACACAAAGTGAGGCAAATTTCTTTTCGCGAAAAGTTCATGTCTCTAGTAATCATGGACGTCGCGTGGAGTGTTTCAAGGTGTGTGGTGACCAGCAGTGACTATACACAACACTGAGTTGTCTGAGGAACCATTTGACTTGTATGGTCAGGAACACTCCACAGCCAGTAGCCTACAAGAGGCAAGGTAGGAATTGTCCTATAATTAGAGAAGGTGATTTATCGCGATAATGTTTTCTGCTAGCGTATTCTGCAAATCAGTGTATCGTCCTGCGTCACGTATTGTTGGCCGGCGGTTATGTGGCACAGTCTAGTTGTTTACAGACGAATCACAGACGTCCAGAAGTAGTGCACCAGAGTTATCATTGGCCCAGTCAAATAGGGACTCGCCAGTAACGAAATAAAAGCGTAAGAAATGAATGCCTAGCAAACAGTCAACTTTTCCCGCGATAAATCACCTTCTCTACCTATAATATGGTATCTGAAACAACACGGCTGCTCAAAGCGTATAGTCGCTGCTAATACCGCACGCCTTGGAGCACAGCCACGCTACGCCACTGCCAGTAGCCATGAAGCAAAGCTGCCGATGTGTACGACAGACACTGAAACAAAGTGGGGCAAATATATTTTCGCGACAAAATCGTGGCCCTACAACTTGTCTTGTCCCCACCAATCACACAACTGGCTCGGGAAGGGATGGGGCGAGTATTGTCGGCGCGCATGGTCGCACACCTACGCCGTCGATAAGAGAGACCTCATTGCGAGGTCGATGACGCGAGGGGAGGCGTCGCGCTCCGCGGCCGGTGAAAGCGAAGCTCCGCAGTGAAAGCGCGAGAGCGGAAAGTGAAAATTGTTACCCCTTCTCGCACCCCTCATCTCGTGCGAATACTGTGTCAGTGTGCCAGTGGTTCGGATCCCGGTCGCACTTCCTTCCTTCCTGCCTGCCTTCCCTTCCGGGCGGCGGCACTCCGGGTCAATGGACCTCCAGGCTGACCTACTTACCCCCGCCCAACTTGCTTGTGGTTGGCCAATCTGATCAGCGTAGAAACATTGTGTCGTGTCTGCCACACCTGCACAGTTAAAACACTTCTGCCGCCGCACCAAAATGTTTGTTTAAATAGTAAGTTTTCGCGAAAATATTTTTCCCAGCACCTTGTTTCAGTGCCTTACGTGCGCACCTGCATCTCTGCTTTGTGGTCAGTGATTGGATGCCGTAACATACAACGTCTGGAGGTTAAACCCGCAAATCACAGACGTGATGTGTGGCAGTTATCCGTATACTGATTGGCACAGTCGAGTGAATAACAACTCTGCACAAAAACACTCTGTCAATAGTCATGAAGTTGAGCTGCAGGTGTACACGTAAGGCACTGAAACAAAGTGGGGCAAAACTCTTTTCGCGAAAACTACCGGGCCCTGAATATGCGTAGGGACCTGAAAAATTGGCGTTTTGTTTTGGACACAAGCGAGGACTCAAACAACTGTGTATGTGTGTGTGTGTGTGTGTGTGTGTATGTATGTATATATATATATATATATATATATATATATATATATATATATATATATATATATATATATATATATATGCCAAATTGGTAGAGATGATGGTATATCGCGAAAAATTTTTGCACCAACATAGCCTTGAAACCACTGACACACCACACCGTAGCTGTCTGCAGACCAATACCAGGCATCAAATATTACAATAGCAGGATTCTTATTGGCTTAGTCAAATTGGGGCAACAGCTCCACGTACAAGCGAAAGCCAGTTATCTTTTCATAAGCTGAGTGTATGTTGAAGTCTAGCAAATAGTCAAGTTTTCCCGCGATAAACCACCATCTCTACAAATTGGTAATTGGTTCTTGCCTTATTTGACACATCTTGTAGGGAGCTGTGCCAATAAAGAAGCAACAGAAGGATGGTCCAACCCTCTGGTATCACTGTGCCAATAAACAGCTGATGCTGATATTATTGCAGGCTAGCATAGAGGTCAGTGAACCCGCGAATTTTTACAGAATCTAAATATGAGACACTGCAAAATTACCGTACCGCGAAGAAAAATTATGTTTAAAAGCTACAATAATAGTAACATAAATTGTGATTTTGTTAAAGATAATGTATTTTAAATATTTGTGGTGAAGATAGTTGTGGTAATTTTAACACAAACTTAATTTTTTAAAAAAATACCATCTTTGCTACAAAAAGACTTATATAATTTTCGAATATAAATATTTGAAGACAAAATGTGACTCAAAACATATGTTTTCAAGATTTCACTTGCATCAGGAAAATTATCTTTAGCGCAAACAGCAAAGTTACTCTGCAGTTAATAATGTGTGCCAAGTGAAATATGTAGTCACGTGCATCCATTCAGTCAACAGAGCACGTAGCTGTGGTGAAACACTCTTCACGCATTCGGGACGACCCGGGTTTGACCTCCCGCTCCGGCCATCCTGATTTCGGTTTATCAGGTTTTCCTAAATAACTCCAGGCGAATGCTGGGCCCTGGCTGACACATACCCCTCTTCTCTCGTTTATCGCTACCAAGGCCTTGTGCTGTGCGAAGGAACGTAAAGCATCCGAATAAAACATTGAATAAAAATTAATGTTGTGAAATAAGTCGTCATGTTGTTGAGGCACCATTTTGTGACGAAAAGATTTGCATCATTTGTAGGGGAAGTAGTTCCAGCGAACATATTTTCTGCGCCACTTTGTTCCACTGTCTTACGTGCAAGCATTCATCTCTTCTTCACTGTAAGTTATTGAATGTTTTCAACCGCCAGCGTCTACCCGCTCATTGCAGACGTGCGGTGTCCCAGTTAACCTTACCCTGATTGGTGCAGTCCAATAAGTGACGCCTCTACACTAGGACACACTGCCAATCACGAAGCAGATATGCAGATATGCACGCGAGGCAATGAAAGAAAGTGGTGCGGAAATATTTTCGCGAAAATTACCTGCCCCTAATCGTTTGGTGCACACATGAAGTTATTATGCCCAGTGGTTGTATGTTTTATCTCTCACTTGTCTCGGCGTTGTACTGACAAATCACAGACATATGATGTCACAACAACCGTATTCTGATTGGTGCAGTCAATTGAGAGATGCGCCTGAACAAAGACACGCTGCCAATACACACGAGCAGAATTGCCGATGTGCAGGTAAGGCTTTGAAACAAAAAACAAATTGTGCAAAAATATTTCCTCGCGACAAAATCCTGGCTCTACACACTGTTCCCCGCAAACTTTCTATTTTAATCCGAAATATTACCAGATTCTATATCTGGTTGACTTCTAAGCTTTTTTCCGAAGCCAATATCAATAAAATACTCAATGACAATCTTAGATAACGGTATTTGCCAACTTTATGAGTAAATATTTATCCAGAATTACTAATTCTTTACGCGTGATCTCTTGCGTCGCAGTTAAAAGGACGAGGTTCCGGCGTCAGAGACTGTGCCTCAGAAGTTCGTAACACTGAAAACAATTTAGTTTAAAACTAGGATTGCTATTGTTTAATTTTCGCAAATTGGCTTCAAGAAACCTACAGTTGTAGATGAATGCTTTTAGTGTTGAATTATGTACCACGCCATCTTAAGGGCAATCCAGGAGAGAAAATCATAATTTTGTGTTTGTATGAAATAGCGTTAGCTTTGTAGATGTTACTTGCAAGTACATTTTCTTCTTACAAGAAAAAATATCTCAGTCGGATTTCCCATAGTGGCATTTTAAAGTCAAAATGACATGTTTTTATTTATACACTCCTCGAAAACAAATCAGCATAACGGAATGAAATAATTCACTGTGAAACTACTTGTCATAGGCTAGGGCTTTAATTACATAAAAACAATTTTAAAATGTACTGAATTTTTTTAAAAATGAGGAATTTCGAATTTTTGCTACTTGTAGAATTTTTTTTAACACAAATGTATTTTAAATTGTATTTTTATATGTTTAAAAAACCCTAGCCCGTGATATTTTGTTTCACTGTCAAGTATATCTAGACATGACTGTATATCGCGAAAATGTTTTGTGCCGACATACCCTTTAAAACTCTTTAGTTTCTTGCAACGTGTATGATTGGGTGGTATATTATATTTGACACAACGTAGCTGTCTGCAGACCAATAACTGCTTCAGGTACTACAATAACGAGATTGTTATTGGCCCAGTCAAGCAGGGCAACAGCTCCACGTACAAGCGAAAGCCAGTAATCTTCTGATTAGCTCAACGTGCTTTGAAACCCAGCAGATAGTCAAGTTCCTGCGCGATAAATCATCATCTCTTACAATGTTTATGTAGATGTTTAAAGACGAATCACAAATATTGAGTAGCGTCGCACCAGCGTCATCATTGTTCCAGTCAGATGGGAAGACGCCTATAACAGAAGAACACCCTGCCATGAACAGGTTACATTGTAGCCTAGAAAGCAGTCAGTTTTACAAGCGATAAATCAGTGTTTCTAAGCTGTAGGACATTTTACGACATTTCGTTATTACCCTGAAAATTACGGCAGTATAAGTGTTTTCATTACAAAAACTAAAATAAACGCCATCTCGTAAATGTTCCTACATTTTTATTCCTCTTCTTAGTGCTATAAATTGTTTCGTGTGGAAGCACTGAACTTCGCCGAATGTAACCCAACATGTAAACCTCTATTATTGCTTCACGCCACGACTCTCATTTAGGCAGAGATATTTTCAGCGCCAGTGAGGAGTAAGATGAGGTGAATATGCACCAGTAACAAAAAAAAGGGGGGTTAGGAAACAGGGGGGATGCCTGATAAAACCCGCCAGCAAATGGCATTGTCCGACACGATTCCCATTGGTGGAACTCCGAGTCGTCCCTCCCGGTAATCGAACCCGGGTCACAGACTAACCAGTAACACAGACGCGAAATGGCGTGGAGGCTCATTTGATACGGGTGAATTTCGTCGCTTATTGGCTGCCCGAGGCTGATACCAGCCCCGTGTATGTTTGGTTCATGCATATGATTGCAGGTTTCCTATCGACCTGGCTGCCAGCTTAGCAGGGCAGCCGCCTTACGCTGAATGGAGGTTGGCGTTTCCGCCATGTTGCTGGCCAGCGAAGCCATTCTGCTGGCGTGTGTGACTAAGTTTGCTGTCTTAGGCGCTTATGAAAACTGCCTTGAATCTACTCGATAGCATAGATATGATTCTAAAATCGGTCAAGAACGTCATGCGATAAGGATCTACCGGCCCTCAAGATCTCTAAATATTCAACTCGATCTCATCGCCGGATCCACTCAGATGTACCAGCGGGGTAGACAGCCGCCAGTAGACGATATACAAGAAAGCGCGCATAAAACGTGATCAAATACAGACTCCCGCATGTGTACGTAAAAGAAAAGACAGTAAAGTAATGCGGTTTGAGTGCATTTTCACGGAAAATACGTCGGATCGTAGTATTTTTGTTCAACAATAAGTCTAGAGCAGTTTCAAGTAAAAGTATCGCCAGAGAACGTAATTCAGGTATATAATTAGTATTAATTAGAGGTTCTGAACAGATACATTTTAAAACTTGTTTATACGTATATTGTACCAGTAGAAAAGGTTATTATGCACTGTTCTAATCTGGTCAGCCAGATCGGCGACTGAAATTATCACTTCTGCAGAGTTTGCCATATATTTTTTATAAACACCGCTTGGTAAGCATCCAACGACTGGGTAGATCCAGTCACGTGACCAATACTACCTAGTGGGACTATACTTACTACGTTTTCATAAGCGCCTTTACTGGCTATTTCAATCCTGTATTCCCAAATATTCTGTGCTCGGATCGCGTATGTTGAAGGCGGACAACTACACCAGTACGTAATCTTCGTGGAGCGGAGGCGGCATGATCAAAGGGAAGGGGAAGGAAGATGAATCGCCCCAGGCAGAGGAACAGCCACAAGCGCTGCGACCTTGAGATAGCATGACATCACTCCTCCGACGTGCTCCTCGTCGAGATTCCCAACATGTGTGGCTAGCGTTGTTCCGCAGCCAGTGGCGGCGCGGGTATTGCTCGTGGAGGAGACGTAGCCGTTCCCGAGTATTCACACAACCACACTTAATAACTAGAGGCCAGTTGGATTCAGTGCCTTATGTGCACATCTGCAGTTCTGTTTCGTGGTCAGTGATTGGCTGTTTTAACACTCAGCGTCTTTGGGTCCTGCGCGCAAATATCAGACGCGTGACTTTGCAGAGACAGCACATTCGTGGGTTCACGGACCTGAAGGTTAGCCTTCAAAAATATCTGCGAATTCAAGCAGACATCAGCGGTTCATTGTCTGTTAGTTGATACAATTATACAACATAACTGGGTCTGCACTTAGTTGCTATTCCAGTATTGGCTCAGCAACTTCCAGGAGGCGTCAAATAAGTCAACAGTCAGTTGTGAAAGTGACACTTACTTACCTCGCTTGTGCCCAAACGAAAGCGCGGAATTTGCAGGCGCAGTCAAATGAGAGGTCGTTCAGGATAATTTAATGGCCCTTTTTAATAATAACCTGGCAGACGTGCACATTTCTCGTTATTATCTAACAACAGACTGAACTGCAAGTTACTATATGCCCGTATGACTTCTGCTGTTGGTCGACAGTATGTGTGGCACGCCGTAAGGACTTTCTCAATCAATGACATGAGGTACTGTAAAATGCTATCTATGCTGAAATGTGGGCACGTAAAGGTACGAAGGCCCGAGTAAACATAGGCCAGTGAAAGCTATCCTATCACTAAACAATAACGTAAAATTGAAAGGTCCCTAATAATAACTATAGGTAGGGCTAGGAAAAATTCGTGAGTTCAATGACCTGCATGCTAGAATCCAATGTCCTATACATACTCAAGCCCCGTCAATTCGTCCATTGTCTGCTGTCTGAATGAGTAGCAGGTAATGGACAAATGGTTAGAGCTTCGCTATACACAGGATAATGGATTCTAGCATGTTGGTCGTTGAACTCACAAAATATTCTTAGCCGTAACTATAGAGAGCGATTTATCGCTGGAAAAGTCTACCTCTTGCTACGTTCCAATGTAGAATCAATAGAGATGATGGTTTATCGTGAAAATGTGTTGTGCAAACATACCCGTGAAAATGCTGTAGTTCCTTGCAACATATCTGATTAGGTGGTATACTTCTGACACAACCTAGCTGTCTGCTGACCAATAACAGGCATTACATATTACAATAGCGGGATTCTTATTGGCTCAGTCAAATAGGGTAACAACTCCAAGTACAAGCGAAAGCCAGTAATCTTCTGGTAAGCTGAACGTGTGCTGAAATCCAGCAAACAGGCAAGTTTTCCCGCTATAAACCATCACCCCTAAGTATCAACGTGTCCGGTCTTCGTATTGCGTTATTCGTGATTATACATTTAACCGGACCAATGAGAATTCTGGTACGCCAACACTGGCCGTTTGTCATACGCCTTTAGCCATTTAAATCGTCTGAAGTTGTCGTCGTAATGCGGATCATTCTAGAGCGTCTTGGAAACTACTTTGACAATACAGATTTTCGCTATTTTACATTCTCGTTCTATCTCTCTCTCTCTCTCTCTCTCTCTCTCTCTCTCTCTCTCTCTCTCTCTCTTACAGTAATAACTAAGAATGCAGAAGCACAACCAACTTGACCTGCACGAGTCGGCAATACAACGCAAAATCAATCGCCAATAGGCAGGGCCCGGTAGTTTTTGCGAAAAGAATTTTGCCCCTCTTTATTTCAGTATCTTACGTGTACACCTGCAGCTCAAATTCATGATTATTGGCAGAGTGTTTTTGTGCAGAGTTATTATTCATTTGACCGTGCCAATCAGTACATGGATAACTGTGACACAACACGTCTGTGATTTGCGGGTTTAACCTCCAGACGTTGTATGTTACGGCATCCAATCACTGACCACAAAGCAGAGATGCAGGTGCGCACGTAAGGCACTGAAACAAAGTGCTGCAAAAATATTTTCACGAAAACTACCGGGCCCTAGCAAGAGGTAAAGTAACTGCTGACGAACACGATAACGAAACCCGACACATTGACAACGTTCCACAGCTCGCAGTGACAGAGACCAGACACGAGGTCCATGTTTGGAACTTCATGCATCCATTAACCAAACGGTACAGAGAGAGAGATACTCAATATTGCGAAGCATTTTTTACCTCCAGACTGGACTTCCCAGGCTTGTGCATAGTTCAGAAAGTGTCGAAATTTCTAGAACCACTGATTTTAGGCGATATCAATTTTGCACCAATCTGTTTCAATTTCCTACGTACAGTTCTGCAGGTGTCTTTCATGGTTACTGGCAATGTGTATTTTGTGGAGAAGCGTCGCTCATTTGACTGTTCCAATCAGGACAATGTTACTGTGTGGAGTATAGGCCAGTGAATTCTAGCCTGGCAGTAGATATTAACGTGCAATTTCCTTGTTTCTGTTAATGAATCAAGAACTCAAGTGATAACAGCAAAAGTCTTCGGATCTCCACTCATCCGAATGTGATTGCAGTTTACATTTACCTCTCGGATTACCTCAATCCTGTTGGCTTAATCGGGCAGGAACGTGGATTCTGATTAAAGCTGTGACCAACAAAAGTTGGAGTACATTTGGCTCGTTGCTGTACCAAAATGTTCAATTGTACGAACTCTGTACACTAGTAACTACACGAAAATTTTGCAAGTATACTTAAGGCCTACTTGAGTGCCACGCCTAGACCAAATTTCCCGGTGTACATATTTATTTTTGTTTATTTTCTTGTTTGTTTTATTTCTGCTACTCAAGTGAGTAGCTGGGTTCACCTTAGACAAAACATTTGGGTGGTAATTTTGTAGGTTTGTTTTTCAGGGTTGTCCAGAACGTCTTTAGTAAACAACAAATTGATGTCTATCTTGACTCCTACAGAATCCGTGAAATTGTTCTCATGCTTATATCCCAGCGATTAAAACGAAGATCTTTATGTAAATCGGCTTCATAAATGCAAAAACGAGATGGAAACACACGAAAAACTAATACACTTTTGTGACAAGCTAGAATTTAAATACCTGTACGTTTCTGTCATACCGCAGTCTGTTCTGGAGTATTATTAGGCACCGGGAAACTTCGGGAATATATTTTAGGGCAAAATTACTTCAAACAATCGTAAATTAAATTTTCTTCAGTTTTTTTAGGTCACAGTTGTCACACATGCATTGAAGTGTTCTTGGCGAATAACGTTCTTGTAGGGAAACAAGGACTGATTGTCTCACGTGGCACTAACGACTTAGTGGGGAAGTTTTCAATGAACAAATAGCCCCGAGAATGCCTGAAACTGGAGTTGAATAAATAAAGATTTCAAACGGATGTAGAATCTACACGCATCATATTTCCGAATGATGTTAAAGAAGTACATCTGCGTCGAGTAGATCGTAAGCGCCTATAGACTCCCGGTCACCCAAGATTACATGGCGTGGAAGCAGCTGGAGGTTGCATCTATATTTTACAGAGAAAGTAATTTATGTGTTACGCCACACCAGTTACTCGTTGTTCCGTTATGTCCGCGTGCCATAATTATCTGATGTTTATCTTCACCAGGAATAAACGTGAACTACCAGGCGAAAGTTGGACGTCGAGAAAACATCGCAAGCTTCAGCTTTGTTCTTCTGGGAAGCGGCGTGAAGAAATTCAAGAAAAGTAGGGTCGATAGAGAGAGAGAGAGAGAGAGAGAGAGAGAGAGAGAGGGAGACATCTGAAACAACAAAATTATCAGGAAGTAGGATTAAAGATTTCTAAGCCTTGGTGCGTTTATGATTTATCTTCTTTAAAATTTAAAAAGAAATTGACCGTGTTTCGACCTTCACTCATCCGACACGGCCTGGAGAGCTGTTTATCTACAGAGTTGACGATTTTCTGATAATTTTAGAAACTATCTTGAACATAATAAATTTTATCAATTTCGAACTGGAGAGACATTTATAACATCTGTCTGAGGACTCTTGGCGAGAAAAAAAAATTCTCTCGAAAAAAATTACTAAAACTGTCACAATCACATGATCATATCTTGATAGAGCGTTTATTTATTTTATTTTTATGGTGTGTGACAAAACCGCAATACATGTTAAACCTGCCAACTTCGAGATACTAAGGTTTCGAACTTCAGTAACAGAAATACCTAGGTTAAATATTTAAATTGTGAGCTTATATGTGATATATTGGTAACTTATTACCGAAACTACACATGCCTGCTCTCTGTTGGTTATCTAATGAACTCTGTGTAAAGATCCATCCTAGTTTTGTGAAGCCAGCAACGTGGTTTATCTCGATATTAAGGTATGTCGCGGTTAATGGTCAGTTTACCCTACGAGATTCAGGGGACTTAAAAAATGTACACTAACGTTTTATATGTAAGCAGTGCAGGAAGGTTTAGCATCCTGAAGGTCTGTATATTTCCTTGACAGGCATTCAAAGGAAACTGCTCCACTACGTGCCGAACTATCTGTTTCGGGACACTACAACTAGAGTTCGGGGAGAAAATTTTACCCCATTTATAGAGGGTCCACGTACTTGCCGTGATGTGAGTCTCATAAATTCGAATTACAAAGGTCGATGTTTCCCTTCGCCGGTGTATAGCGCAGACAAACGAATCAGGGAGGAGAGATCAAACCTCTGTTTATAATGACCCTTCTAGACAAGCCGCCTCCTTCTAGAACAAGCCACTATGGTAGTAATAATATTTTCTACTTTGAAACATGTCATGCTTGAGCTAGTATACTCCGGAGTAAAGTGTTAAAGAGGTTTAATGTAAGGTAGTTAGAATCCAGTATCCTGCGTCTACTTGAACCCAGGCCATTTCTCCATTAGCAGCTTCTCACTGGAGCAGAACGCAGTGAACGAATAAACGGGGCTTGATTATACATATGACAGTGGATTCTAACATGAAGGTAATTGAACTCATGAAATTTTCCTTTCCTTCTGTGCATTACATACGCCGGTCAACAACGCCCTTAGCGCTTCTTCGAAGTTGTGTCACACAAAGAGACGTAGCATATTTAGGGATAATTCTTTACAATTTCTACTGTAACGAGAAATGTAAGAATCAACATTTCGTACAGAGGGAAAGTTACTGTGCAGTTGCCGGCAATGGAACACAGTATTCCCGAGACGTGATACTTGCAATCGTGCGCGACAACGTGAATCTATGCTCGAGGAGTTAGTCTCCCTGCTCGTCACGGGAGCGCGGGCATATCGGCCAAGGACGGGAGAGGGACACGCGGGCTTCGAACCCGGCCGCGACGTCGAACCCCTGACTGCGCGACCAGGCCGGCACGCTGGCGACTTCCGCCGACGTCGACCTCGGGAGCGCGAGGTCGCTAACGCACCGCAGCCTTCGTGCCAGGAGGTTCCCTGCCCTATCTCTGTGGCAGTGCTAGGTCTTAGCCGCAGAATAGCTGGCGATACAGAAGCGACAACTGCCTCTTACGGCGCCCGCCTAACGACCATGTGTTTAGTATGAGGCACGAGCGATATTGACTGGCTCGTCTGGCGCGGTATCACCTCTGCCGCAAGGCACAGAAAACGGCCTGCAGTGGTAGTGCAGATCACTCGCCTGACTGACATTTTCAGTGGTATGTATAGAACCGATATCATGGACATACGCCATTGCTTGCGAATGTTGCCGTCTTCTTGAACGACAACAGATGCGACGTTTCGGGAACTGGGATCTGTTCCCGTCTTCAGGCACACGTGCAGACTGAGGAACTCCAGCAGACTGACTGTGGCATCTGGAAAAAACAGGGCAACATTCGCAAGCAATGGCGTATGTCCATGATATCGGTTCTATACATAATACTAACCCATTGCAAGAATCGTTCAAAGATCATTTTCAGTGGTGACCCCATCTTTTTATTGGTGAAAAGTTCTAAGCAAAGTCCAGGGCCGCGGTGGCCGAGTGGTCAAATCACTAGCCTCGAAGACGAAACGGATTCCACTCCCAGTCGGATCGGTCGCTGGATTTTCGCATGTTGGAACCGTGCCGGATGATGCCGCTGGTCGGCGGGTTTTCTCGAAGATCTCCCATTTCCCCCGCTCCTTCATTTCGGCACCGCTCCATAAACAAGTCACCTCTTACCAGCGCCAAAGATCTAGATGTTGAGTGCTGAGCAAAATCTCTTCACATTAAGCAAAGCCCATTGCATGTTTCTGGAGTAGTTTCACACAAATCCCATGAGTAGTTTATCACATATAACAGGTAAAAAAAATCTCTATTTTGTAATTTTGAGGGACTCCGAAAATATTTTTCCTATCTATATAATACTTTGAAACCACCCTTCAGTCATCGTTCGAACTGTATTTTCTTTTCGTTCATTGCCGCAATGGGCATATGTAGAATGATGTCTTAAATATCCTATTTACGAACACGCTGCAACGCATTTTAAGCGCGTGGTAGGTGGGGCCCTTAAGGCATTGTTCCTTCGTTTTGCAGTGATTTCTAAAATATAATTTTCATTGCTACCTAATACTCATATCAAAATTTTGCTCCACAGTTTTGACACAAATATGTCATAATTTGTAGCTGAATATTTTGTAGCAATGTACTGAACTGTATTTTAGATTTCGTCACCCAAAGTACAACGTTTTTTGTCGTTAAAAGTAAGCCAAAATGAAGGTTTTTATTTATTTTTTTTCTGACGAATGGTACATAATTTAAAAAAAAAACGCATCCACATTATTGTCCATTGTGTGACTGCACATTTGTCTCAAATTTTTTCAAAACTTTTGGTTAAAAAATATTTGAGTTAAGGGGGATTGATCCTTGTCAGATAGGTTTTACGGTTTTTCTGATAAATCAGAGAATAGACACGTTATTTTACTTTTTTCACGCTGACAAGGCATAGTTTATGGTTTCATTCACTTTTTGGAATCCATATGGCATTGTTTCTTTTAATGTTGCGGCCTCTGTAGTCGCTCTCGTAAATAAAGCAATTTTTCCTTTTCAGCTGTTTTCCGTAGCAAAATAATAAATACATATTATGGTTCCAGCAATTACAGAAAATCGATTAAGTTTGTATCTATGCCTTGTCGTGACAAAAATTGTGATACATCGACTGTAACAGAAGTTATCGAGAACAAACAGATAAATCCAAGGTGGTAGGGATCAATACCCCTTAATGGCACCAGTCTTCAATAAAAACTAAGGAACAAGACCTTAAGTGTTGACCACAAAACATGTCAAGAGGTATTGCCTAATCATGTATCCGCCTCGACGTGATAGATGTCATGAGGTAGTGTACTGGAGTAATGTACGATAACAGCGCAAGACCGACATCCTGTAAACTTCTCAGAAGGAGCGTGGTCGTAGAGTGACCTGTTCAGATAGCTGAACAGTCGTAAAAGAGTTTTTATTACCTGTGACACTGTTCAGAATAGCTCATCTGACGTGTCATAGCCACGCCCTGGTAACTCCTTTGTTAACTACGTCTGTAGAGGATTATCCTTTGTAACCTACGTGCCACTGACTTAAGAGTGCGTGGTAGATAAATAAACGTTGAAAACATCAACTGCTTCCTATGCTTTTTTCGAAGCCAATATGGATAAAATACTCAAGGACAATCCTAGATAATGGTATTTGCCAACTTTATGAGTAAATATTTGTCCAGAATAACTAATTCGTTACGCGTGATCTCTTGCGACGCAGTTAAATGCACGAGGTTCCGGCGTCAGAGATTGTGCCTCAGAAGTTCGTAACACTGGAAACAATTTTGCTTAAAACGTTGGCTAAAACTATTGTCTAGGATTACTATTGTTTAACTTTCGCAAATTGGCTTCAAGAAACTTACAGTTATAGAATAATACTTTTAGCGTTGAATTATGTGCCACGCCCTCTTAAGATGGCCAACTATTTACGCGTAGGAGGCTCAAGTGACGGAGCTATAAGGGCGACCTTGGAGCGCGCAGCATATTACGCACCGCATCAACGAACATGATTCCTGCTGATCAATTTTTACTGGGAATTTAAGCGGTAACCGTATAATTTTGTTGGTGGGAAGTATGTAGTGAAGATCAGTACACGTTTATGTCTGAGGTTCATATAGACCTTACAATTGGTAAGTACATTTTGAGGCTGAAAAGGCAACGCTGGAGGGCTTAGAAACAGTGTTTTTTTTTAACTAGCATGATGATTTAACAATGCCATTTCGTCCTAGTCCGAAGTATGTTTTCATTTCGTACATTTTCACAATGTGCTCATGTGGAATAGTTTCGTAAAAAAAGTATTTACGAACACACTGCAACGCGTTTAAAGTGTGTGGGAGGTGGCGCCCGGGGTAATCCTTGCTTGTTCTTAAAATTTGTTGCAACGAGTTTCAACTATTCCTTTTTCTGAAGAAACTTTTTAAAGCTAAATACATTTGTAAAATAGTGCATACATACTTCAATTTACGTATGTGCTATCTTTCAATTTAAAATTTCAGCATGCTTAGCAAAAACTGAGTTCTAGGCTCCTCAAGACGGCTAAAGACGGCTGTACATAGAAAAATGCTAACTGGATTCGAAAAAACGCAAAGATAGAAACATGTGTTGGACTTTAGAGCAATAATTCTCATGAATGAAATGGTATGGTCACTGCTTAGTGTCCTACATCAAACTGGATAATAATATAAGACTGTACGCCAGTTGAGTGGCTTCTGCATAGAGGCATAGAGGTGATACTACATTAAATATGCCGGTCAGCGTAACCCCTGGTGCTCCGTCTATTTTGAGCATCACACACATACACACAAGTGCAGCTTAAGGAGCCACCTTAAATTCGAACTACGATGACCTGGGATCTACCCTCGGACAAGCTGAAGGATTTTATAGTTTTAGCCACGGTATGGATTCCAATACCAGTTCTACATCTGCAGCTCCGCTTGGGTTATTGACTGCCTATCTCTTTGCAGGGACCTTTTACAACTACCTCGGCCAGTCAGAGCCAGGTTACTACGACCCACATGTCTGTCTTCCGACTAATATTTCACGCAAATATTCTAAACGTATGTAATTATTCTATAGGCAGTGTTAAAAAAAAAAAAATATATATATATATATATATATATATATATATATATATATATATATATATATATATATATATATTTTTAAGTTGCAACGTTTATCTTTGCTACTAATTCGTTGCTTTTCGTATATACCTGCACGGTAATTGATACTGTTCGAGGATACAGTTAGTATTATACTTCATGTAGGTCAAATAAATAAGCGATTGGTTGTATTTATTGGTGACGTGGGGTTTATGTTCCGATGCGCCAGAGTACAGGAGTTGCTATTACTGAATATTAAACGTCCTATTATGCTATATATATATATATATTTATTTATTTATATACTGTATATATGTATAATCGATATTTTATAGCCCAATCTATAAAATCAATTTCGCACCGACTTCTTAAATTCGCAAGGCGTCACTTTACGTAGGCTTGTCTACAATAAAAACAATGATGCCCTACCGACGTCTTTCGCGTCCGGCACACGCGACAAGAGTGCCTCACCCTTGCACAGTGACAAAGCTTCTCCTCCTTCATGGAGACAACTCCCAGCCAATCAGCGACATCCTGGCACAATGGCTTATCGTATCCTCAACCATACGCAAACCATTTATTCGATCATTTTGAAAATTACTATTTGACATGTATATTAATTAGCACAACCTGTCAAAGTTTCATTAATATACTTCCATTATTTACATATATTATGTTTAATATTTTGTCACAGCATGACGACCGTCTAAGCCCCGCCTACAAGCAACGGCGGTGGGCGCCTTCAAGGAGGGAGAGGGTTGGTTTGGCCCTCTCTCTCCAAGTCTCTACTCTATCGCTACCCCGCTGTGCACTTTGTAACTATTACAGCGTGAAAACATAAATATTTCCTACGAGCTTCCTTTTTCAATGTTTTATATTGGTAGACCGGCAATATAGAATTTAGTTAACATCAAAATCAGTTATTTGAGCTATTCCCGATATATAAAACGGTTTACTTTGAAATACTGAATAAAATACCACTTTATTGCAGTCTCTACGACAATTTTGACTTATTACATAATTATAACATACAAACATTTATTTACAAACTTTACGAATGAATAAAGTAGCGCATCTCAAAGTACAATTCAAGAGAACCGTTCTACTCGACTCCGCGACGTTTACCGCGTTATTTTGGAGGTGATTCCAACGTTAAAACGACCACGCTTCGCCGCTGTGTTACAAGAACCAGTAGGTTCGATCCCCGACTCCAGCCATCCTTATTTCGGTTGGCCATGGTTTCTCAAAAAATCACTCCAGGTGAATGATGGTATGACACTTTAACCTGCGAACTTTTCCTGTATTTTGCTATGGTTAGTGCCTGATTCATGGTTGTTTGCACAATGTATTAGTGCAGAGGCGTGGCTCATTTGACTGTGCCAACAGGGACAAGGTTCTGTGACTTGCGGGTAGACCCCTAAGACGTTGGGAGTTAAAGACATCCAATCGCTGGTCATGATGCCAAGCTGCAGTTGTACACACGAGGTATTGAAACTAATTGTTGCCAAATTCTTTTCACCAAAAATCACTTGCTCTAACTACGGCTTGAATGCCATACGCCAAATTAATAAGAGTACATGAACGTCTTCGGCGCCCTTGTAGACTGCAGCTCGGAGCGACGACGCGCGGAAGTGAAAGGCCGTCGTGGCGGGCAATGCTACTGTGTGGTGTTTCTTAACGAGCGCGCGGGTTGGCCAGCTTCTGAGGCAACACGTGCCAATTGCCGCCAGCCAGGTGTAGCAAGGGAGGTGGAGCTAGGCTCGGCCAATCAGCGTCCGTCGCCCGCGTCGCTGCAACTGCGCTCAGCCATGTCGGTGTTTCCCAAGGCGTGCAAGACCAAATACAGACGTCCTATCTCAGTGTGTGACCAAATTGATCGTCGCCATATTGTAGTATATTACATGCAATGTCCTTCACCAGTTTTTTATGAAATAAAATTGTTATCCCCACCCCCGCTAAAGTACACGATTCCCTATCTTCGCCCTGCAATAGTTCAGCGTTCAATTTGGTCATGTAACAAAAAAGTTTTTTTTGTTGAAATGAAATTTTTATCCCCACTCCCGCTAAAGTACTTAATTCCTAGAGAGGATGGTATATCGCGAAAATGTTTCGTGCCAGCATACCTTTCACAACGCTGCAGTTTCTTGCAACGTGTATGACTAGGTGATATACGCCTGACACGACGTAGCTGTCTGCAGACCAATAACAGGCATCAAATATTACAACAGCGGTATTCTTATAGGCTCAGTCAAATAGGGTAACAGCTCCAAGTACAAGCGAAAGCCAGCAATATTTTGATACGCTGAACGTACGTTGAAACCCAGCCAACAGTCAAGTTTTCCCGCGATAAAGCTTCTCTAACAATTCCCTATCTTCGCCTTCAATTCGTCAGCGTTCAAGTTGGTCATGTAACAAAAGAACAACGTAACAGTATAGTTCTTATATAACTTTTTTTTTGGCGTTTCCACTGTGTATTATCCCTTGCAGTGCACGATAGAATAACGCTTTAAAAACCCGCAGGTTTTCTTACTTGTAGACTAAGATCCAAAGATATGTATTTACTTACGCTGAGAACAGCTCCTCATTGGCTGCTCACGTGAGTGGTCTGGCACTTAGTTGCTTCTTTGCTATTGGTAGAGCCAGTGATTTTTGGTGAAAAGAATTCTGCAACAACTTGTTTTAATGCCTTACGTGCACACCTGCAACTCAGGTTCGTGGTTGTTGGCAGAATATAATAGGGCAGAGACGTGGCTCATTTGACTGCACCAACCAGAACAATGTTACCACAACACACGTCCGTGATTTGCGGGTAGGACCCCGAGACGCCGAATGTTAAAAACTTCCAATCACCGACCGTGAATCAGAGAAACAGATGTTCACGAAAGGCATTGAAACAAATTGTTGCAGAATTCTTTTCACCAAAAATCATTGGCTATAGATATTGGATCGGTGAAGGTGTGAAGTAAGCGAAGGACCAATTGCGAAAGTGATATAATAAACTGAAAATTATTTGAATTCTGGCTTGTGTTAAAAAAACACGAATTTTTTAGAACTAAAGATAGAGAACATGAAGCACAGGTCATGTTAGGAAAAAAAACCGTGCCGATGATTTTCAAAGCATGGGGTTCGTCTGTCTTTCGATTATTACAATTTAAAAAAAAAAGTTAGTTTATTAGTGAATCAGTATATTTATTGAATGTTACTTTTGCGATTGTACAACTTACTATTGCGTAGCTTTTCTAACTTAAAGTTGTAAAAATATTATTTTAATTTGTGCAATAGAATTTCGATTGTTCCAATACAGCAGTTCTCGTGCCTTTATTTTAAATATATGTTTGTTTCGTTATAACATTTACTTGAATGCGTTGGATATTCGGTTGGTACTGTTGAAATCATTGTTTCACAAGACGTGATTCAAGCCTATATGTTGTCAAATTAATTAGTGACGTTAATTTACTATGAAACATTGTTGCGTTTAATAAACCGGTCTTGAAAACGTAGTTCAACATTAAGAGCGAGTGATAGTCACCTTCTTGAATTTTTGTATGTTGTCTCATATCATTTCTTCTGGATAATATTTGAAACTTTAATCTAACTACAGAATAGAATATACATTGATATAATTGTAGACACCATAAATGTTTGTTTTTCGTTACTGTTGTTACATATCGAATTGCAGTTAGAAAATGTTTATTAGTTTCTTAACTGCTATTAGATATACAGCAACAGTAACGGAATATAAAATATTTATTGTGTCTAAAATTCTATCAGTATGTATTCTATTCCATAGTTAGGTTAATGTTACCAAAATTTACCCAGAATAAACAAAATATAAACATTCAACATTGCGACTATCACTCACCCTTAAGGTTGTTAAGTGGGGAAAAAACATAATTTTATATTTGTATGAAATAGTGTTAGTTTTGTACACATTACTTGAGAGTACATATACCTCTAACGGAAAAAAAATAGCTCATCTAGTTTTCCCGTAATGGCACTTCAAAGTCAAAATTTGCGTATTTTTACTTCATACAAAACTTGAAAACCAGTTAACATAATGAAATGAAAAAAATCATATCAAAACTACGCATTACTGTCTATGGCCTGTAGCATTTAAAACCCGTTACAAAAAATGTTTATGTTAAATAAAAAATTTCAAAATTTAAAT
>PNEQ01051536.1:8592-19457 GCA_003012365.1 Medauroidea extradentata
AGGTCGTTTGCAATTGATGTTGTTTCACTAATGCTGTATTCAAATAAGAAAATACACGGAACTACATGCAGTTATTCGCTACCAACCATACAAACAATAATGTAACTGTTGTTAATGTTGGCTTATATGCAGTAACGGCTAGTGATTTTTTTCAAAGGTTAAATCTTTAGTGCTCACTTTATTCCGAATGGCCTATAACTGTGTTTACATTGAAAGTAGTATGAAACAAAAAAATATCTGAAAAATGAAATAACAAGGGTTTCAAAGGTCTCGCGTTCTCTAACCACCTGTAGTATAGTTCCTTAACTCGACAGCATCACGTAAGCAAACAATGTTTAAAAAAATACCTTTAGAGTAATTTCAAATAAAAATTTCAATATTTTATTTATGAAAGAACATTTATCTGAAGCGTTCATTCAGGACGAGATTATTTTAGCCTTAAGGAACGAATGAAGATTCATAAATTTAAATATTGAACTATAATTTGAATAATACCTTTAAGTATATTAAACTGTTGGACAAACACACGTTTTTATTAGAGAAGGGAGCTTGTGTTTTAGTAAAATTGTTTTTTCATATAAATTGTTCTTTCCTAACATCGTATCATATATTTAAAACATTTAAGGTAAACATCAAGTCATGATTTCGAATTGTCTTTGAACTACTGTTAATTTCGTATTTCTGTTCACTTTGCAGTTGTAAAATGAACATTTGTTAGCAAAGGAAGACAGTGAACTCAACATACACAACCACTTGTAAATCACGAACAATCTTGTATATTCGAAGAACATTCTCAAATTAAAGATATCGTTCCTTAAAACACAGTTGCACTTGATAATACTTTGTTATTAACCACATAAATATATGTAATTATTTTAAGAAGTAATTTTTCAAAATGTGTTTACCTGTTTTATTATGTTAATCCAAAATCAGTTACGCTCTTCAAATTTTACTACACATCATATGTAACAAACTCATATATGCAGTAAAACACACACGAAAATTAATCAAATGTTCCAGTAATTGAGGCTTCATGACGCTCCCTATCTACATGAAGGTATGTTGTTAGCTGAACGGTAAGATAACTAGGTAGCGCCAAGGACCACTATGACGTGCGCATCTTATATGAATATATATGTACATATGTTGGTATATATCTATGCTATGTATGAGATCGATGAAACTTCGACATCATTTGACCGATCGCCATTAAACTTGGCACTATGTAATTTTTTCATAGAGAAAGTTTTTATGATCAATTTAACTCTAACTCGACAATAGATGGCGCTGCAGCACACCAATTTCTACATATAGCTTCCTCTTATGGCATTTTGGGCATAAGGGGAGGAGATTCGACCAACATCCATTTTTATATAGGCCTATACAATGGCAGAACAATGTTTGCCGGGTTCTGCAAGTCTCTCTTGCTTTCTTTCTCTCTCCCTCCCCCTCTCTCTCTATATATATATATATATATATATATACACACACATATATATACATATATGTACATATATATACATATATGTACATATATACATATAAATATTGTGTGTGTGTAAGTGTAGCAATGACATTGCAGCATTACAGCATTTAAGTAATGCGTAAGGTGTGTTACAAGACCTCCTGTTTGTATAATGATATAGTATAAAAGTAAATACTGAACATTATTTCAAAATAGGATACTTATTTGTTATGTGTGGTCGATACAACATTATTCTTACAAAATCAACATGACTGACATTCTTCAAGAGTTTCTTTAACGCCTACGCAGACCACGTGTAACAAATACTAGCTTGTGTTTAAGGATGTTTAATTAATGTCGGCACTCCACTCAAGATATACCACAGCACTTTGCAGAGCCGTCATTTCTTGCTACTCTCTGGCTGTTTCATTTATCAGCCGGAAGCTATACACGAGTAATCACTACATACATTGCAGTAAGGAAGACTTCATTTATTGTGGTTGGTTGATTTTCATCGGGTTCTGCATAGTTTAGGTTTATAATGCTACTTGAAAAATTCCACCTCATAATGAAACAGCTGACTGAATTAATTCCTTGTGCAGTTTAAATTACGTACTCGTACGAGAGCCAGCCTTCTCGTTCATATAATTACATGCGGCAGATCAGTTTGTAGGTAGACACTCGTCAGCAAGTTGCGATTATACCTGCCTCTTGTAATCGTCGCTTATGACTCGTAGCTTCTCTCATCATGGAGTTAGTAAATATGCATTTTAATTTCTTTCTTAGGTAACCTTGGGAAAGGAAAATATTGACGTATCGTGTTTTCCAACTTGTTTCTCTGCGGTCGATATTACATACTACATTATTTTCTAACAGTTACCACGCTAATTTTCGTGATAACAGACCTGCTTCAAATAACTACGTAATTTCGTGCCGCGTGTAAATGTTTCTGGTAGTACGGCAGTTGGTGAGCCTGCATGCATTCAACAAGTGACCACAGAGTTAGTTCTCTTTGATACCAAAGTCTCCCACGTGCTCGATAGGTCGGATTTTGATATCTTCTTTACTTCAGTTCCACATACTTGAACACTCATCGATCGTCTTCAAGCTTCCGCTTGGCTCTGATCACTTGATCGACACGAAGTCGTGTGAAATTGAGTAATTAAATGTTAGTTTCATCTTTCTGCAGGTTGTCCGCATGAGACCAAGCCAATGTAGTAACAAAATGTCGGACAGGGAAGTGCCAAAAATCAAGGAGGAAAATATATTTTCAATAATACCATCTCACATTGTAATTCTACTTTATGCCCAGTTAAGTATTACTCAAATATATTGTCTATTACGCATTCCTTCCTGATTTGCGCTGGAATCGTCAGCTGTGGTTTAAGAACAGCTGTGCGGTCGTTTGTCAACAAGACCTGAAACTAACAAATTAATTTGCCATGATCTTGTCAAGAAAATTGTTAAGTTAGTTAATTTCCTGCACGGTAATATCGTCTAAGACCATTTGTATTGCATCCTGGCTTTTACAGAATATTGCAAACTAAGAGGTAAAAAATATATACTAAAACAAAGTCAATTGTGCATCTTACCTACTAAGCATAAAGATTTTTAGTTCACAAAAAATAACGTGCAGAGCTGCAATCAAAACATCAAATAATTTTTCTGAATAATTTTTACTAAACAAATTTGTGTAGAGGAAGTCACGATCACGCGAGGAATTTATCGCAAGCTAGTACCCGCAGACAATGTACGGAGTAGCGAGTATGGCTTTATAAACTCTCTGCTACATTGCAAAACGTACACTATCTGTAGCGTTCATAACTAAGGACTCTGGTTTTTCACTAAAAGAAATTTACCCCATTTTTGTTTCAGTGCCTTACGTGCACATCTGCAATTTCGCTTCACGATTATTGGCAGCGTGCCTATATGAAGCGCCGTTTTATCTGAGCCAATTACAATAAAGTCTCTGCAACACATCACGGCTGTGATTTGCCGGTAGAATCCCAAGGCTCGAGAGAGTTAAAATATCCTATCACTGACCACGAAGCAGAACTGCAGATGGGCACATAAGGCACACTGAGAAAAGAATTTTGTTGGTGCAAACAAAATTTGTTTGAATCAACCAAATCATTTGCTTGTATAGGGGCAAAGAAATATTTGTTTGCTCGTACCAAATTTTTTGTTCCCTCGAATTGTTTGAGGCAAACAGCTGAATTTTTTTAGCAGTACCAAATATTTAGCTGGTCATTAAAATATTTCGTTGGCCATATCAACAAATGCACATGCAATATTTTAAGAACTAAAAAAAAAATTATTTTATGAACATGAAAAATTTCTGAAATTTTAAGAGCTAAAA
Organism: Medauroidea extradentata; assembly: GCA_003012365.1. Classification (NCBI taxonomy): domain Eukaryota; kingdom Metazoa; phylum Arthropoda; class Insecta; order Phasmatodea; family Phasmatidae; genus Medauroidea; species Medauroidea extradentata. Next base: position 12,417 of record PNEQ01051536.1, read on the forward strand.
AAAAAAAGTATAACCGCGCCGGGACTTGATACATCATCCCTTCACTTAACACTTTCAATTAATGACCTAACCAACTTTTTTTTTATTAAAAATGTTTGGTGCAGCGGCGATACGGAGACTTCCGCATCAACACTGCACCAACCATTCCCCCCTTTAGGTTTGACATATTTCGAGTGACCCCAGTACTTTTCATAAGACAATTTGTATGGTGACAAGGTTTGAGACCCAATAGACAAACACAAATTAACACCCAGCCTGACCTGGGAATCGAACCCAGAACCCCTCGCACCAAAGTCGGCCGATCAACCAACTGAGCCACGGGGGGTCGGCAACCAACTGAGCTACGAATGCTTCCATGACAGCGATATTGTTATTTGTATAGGAATAGTTAGGTCGTGCACCGCAGCACAAAGAACGAGTCGTGCAGCTGTGGTGTTTTTCAAGTTTATAGTATTTTCTTTTGTGATCAATCGAATTAGCCACTTTGAAATTGTTATAATTATAATTAAGATACTAAAATTATGGTGATTAACAGTTTATACGTCCTACTTGTGGCACAAACTTATATTTTGAATGTTGAGGTATATAGTGTTCGCCATCTTATCGCTTACGTACGCCAGCCTGCCATCTTCCGCAAGTCAACCAAATGTATTTAGTTTCGCCAAAAAAATCATTTATTCCAACGAAAAAAAATTGTTGGTTCAAAGCACTTAACTTATAACTAACAATATTATTTTGTTGACAAGTTGTAACGAGTTGTTTGTTTACACAAAATATTTATTCGACGTCCTGTAGTAACCAAATATACGTTTGGCACCAACAAAGTGCGTTTAAATGAATAATTTGGTCGAGGGAAATAATTAAATTTGTTTGGACTCCAAGCTTGGTCTTACAAACAAAATATTGTTTAGTTGAAGCAAACATCACCCAAACAAATATATTTAGTATAATGAAACAATTCTTTCTCTCAGTACACTGAAAGAAAGTGGGGCAAAATTCTTTTCACGAAAAACCAGGGTCCCAATTCATAACACGTTGTTGTCATGAAAAGAAACTTTATTATTAATATATTATTGAGTGTCTCAATAGTGAATAGTAGCCATGTTAGTGTCTTGAGATCAAGGTTTGATATTGCAGTTACTTTTTGTTTCTGTTTGGTGATGTCAACTTTAAGTGTAAACAGATTGAGCATTGTAACGAAGTACTGAAATAAGAATATTTTAAGTTATATACCCAACCATTACATGTTTTACATGTATAATCTGCCATTTGTTGAGGGAGGACGATATGATGGATGATGTGCGAGATGACTGGTCATCCACATCTTCAACATGTGAAGTAAACACAGGTGTAGACAGACAACCCGTGCCATACACTGTGCTTGTAGTGTCAAGTATCTCTACACGAGGTGGCATAGTGTTGTTTTACCACAGTGAGGGGTTCCTACTATACAAGTGTTGAGTAGCTTCAATCTACAGGATGTTACAAAAAGGTGCGGCCAAACTTTCAGGAAACATTCCACACACATAAAGAAAGAAAATATGTGATATGGATATATGTCCGGAAACGCTTAGTTACCGTGGTAGAGCTCAATTCCTTACATCTCGTTAAATGTCATCGTAAATAACACTTCGTACAGAAAATGTCCCAAATATCCAATGGATTGGTTCTTTACAATGTACTTTACTTCCCAGGTTCACCGCCAGGTGGGCCACTTGACGGAAGGTAATCTGGACTGTGAGTTGAAGAGACGCAATGCAGTCACGATTACCTTCCGTCACGTCGCCCACCTGGCGATGATCCTAGGAAATAACGTACATTCTAACAAAACATTCCATTGGGTAATTGTAACAGTGTCTGTATGAAATGTTTTTTACGATGACATTTAACGAGATGTAAGGAACTGAGCTCTACCATGGTAGCTAAGCATTTTCGGACATATGTCCGTATCACATATTTCTTTCTTCGTGTGCGTGGAATGTTTCCTGAAAGTTTGGCCGCACCTTTTTGTAACATCCTATATACTTCGCTGAAACAACTCTCACGTAACAGAACTCAACCTGATGCTACCGTAAATCTGACTTCTCAGCCTGTTGGTGAAGCCTTTTTCAGTTCAAAAATCCTCCGAACTAGTGTTTATATAGAGTCGCATAAATTACAATAAACTTGATATGTTGGAAGTCATTTCCGCTGCATCAAAAGTGTTTTTCCATCACCTATTTCGTATTCTTGTAAAAAAATTTATATTTGAATTTTATGATGAGATTTGTATGCATACAGTAAACATATCATTACAAGATTGGTACACATTCTGTTTGAAATATTGACGTTGTTTAAAAGTAATAATAAATAGCTACGCTGTAAGTAGAAACGCAGGATTTTCGGGACAATATTTATGCAACGCTTTGTTTCAGTGTTTTATGTTCACACCTGCAGCTCTGTTTCGTGGTCAATGATTGGATGTTTTAACCGTCAGTATCTTGGGGTTCTACCGGCTAAATATGGAAGTATGGTGTCTTAGTAGCCTGGGTCTGAATGGTACTGTCAAATAAGGAGCACTTCTACTCTAAGACACTCCGCTAATAACCACGAAGCATAGCCGCAGATATGCACACAAGGCACTGAAACAAAGTGGTGTAAACATATTTACCCGAATATCTAGTGTCGCTATAGTCGTAACCTATAACTTGTATTCATATAACTGATAAGGTTTCCAAGCCAAATAATGTTACACAAAATGTTTAGCCACTATGGAAAAGTCAAATTATTTTTAACCGAACAAAGTTTTTCTCTTAACCAGTGATACATTTTCACTGAATTGTTTACGCCGATAAAGGCGTTAAGGGATCTGACACTTATATTTACGTCTAGCAAGTATGAGAAACAATATAATGGCAAATCGAAGAAGGGTTTACTTTTCGTAGACGGCAATTCGAAGAAAGCCAAGTATTGTTAGTAAATAAGCCATAAAACTCTCCAAAAGTCAAATACTTTTACAGTTTCTTCGTATGTTCACATTAAAGTTGGTCCGAATAAATATTTTTGTTTGACAGGATGACGTACTTTACATAACAACTGCCTAAGGCAATTGCTGGTATTTTTCAGATGTTTTATTTAAGGTGCATTTATAAAGTTTGATCGGTTAAGAACTCTTTCTTTCTCTCTCTCTCTCTCTTTCTCTCTCTCTCTCTCTATACATATATATATATATATATATATATATATATATATATATATGTGTGTGTGTGTGTGTGTGTGTTGGTGAGTGTGTGTGTGTGTACACAGTGTCTGTGCAGTGGTTGAACAGTGCAATAAAATGTATTTGAGTCTGTAATCGCTGCAAGTAAACGTCATATAGAGACGCTGTTATGAAGGTGAGTGCAGTGCTATATACGATGATAGAGAAGACACAACAGTTGTATTAGTGGAGCAGGGACTGGACTGCGCCTCTGTGAGGTCGCCTGCTCTGTGCTCTGGCAGCAGTGGGGGAAGCTAACTAGCAACCTGCCCCCGAGGCAGGCGAAGTGCGAGGTAACTGTCGTCGGCCTACTTGGGGCTCGAGGTCATCGGCTGACCTCACCGCTGACCCGTGCACCAGAATAGCTGCCCCCCTCTGCCCCCTCTACACTACAGCTTGTTGCCTGCTCAGGGGAAAACAATGTGAACCACACTTCTCTGCCCGAACTTCCCAACATACTTACTACCTGGACTGCAATCACTGAGTTAGTTTCGATACTCATACATACCTAGTGGTTCTGCATGCAACTGTTGTACTGTGTCTTGTATAACTTAAGACAAATTTGACAGCTAATTATGGGCAACAACTGTAAATATATGGTAGTGTATCTCACAATGGAAGGCACTCGTAAGTGCTAAAATTAACCTGGGATGTCCGATTTACCATTTGCACTGCACATTTTTTCTTGCTTTGTAACACATTACAAACTATTAACAGTTGTTGTCCATAAGTAGGTAGCTGTCAAATTTTACTAGAGTTATACAAAACACAATTTGTTATAGTTGTTAGTGCAAAGCACTACATTACATCTGCAGAAAATACCTATCCCTCAATATTATTTCTCCATAGTTGCCGCTACCATTAGCGTAATTAACTTACGTAACGTGACTGCTACTATTACAACTGCGCAGTTAACCGGTCACAGAATTATAACTGTCTCGGTGTTATTATAGCAATGTTTAGCGGTTGTCTATGTACTTTAGCGAGTGAGAGACTTTGGTCAGCGCTTAACACCAAGGTCTTCAGCGCTGGTGAGGTGTGACACGAGGTGAGCATGGAGCAGAGCCGGAATGAAATGGTGGGGAAACGGAAGATCCCGAAGAAAACCTCACCGACCAACGGTATCGTACGGCACGATTCCCACATGCGAAAATCCGGGGACCGACCCCGCAGGGAATCGAACCCAAATCGCCTTGGTGGGAGGCGAGACGTCTGACCACTTTTTTTTTTTTTTTTAAGTTTGGTGCAGGGGCCGCATCATCACCGCACCAAACATTCCCCCCTTTAATGTGACTTAATTCTAGTGACCCCAGTAGGTACTTTTCGTGAGACAATTCGTATAGTGACAATTTTTGAGACCCAAATGGACATACACAAATTTACACCCAACCAGACCTGGGAATCGAACCCAGAATCCCCCGCACCAAAGCCGGCCGCTCAACCAACTGAGCCACGGGGGGGTCGGCAGTTTGTATAGTGACAATTTTTTTGAGACCCAAATGGACAAACACAAATTTACACCCAGCCAGACCTGGGAATCGAACCCAGAACTCCCCGCACCAAAGCCGGCCGCTCAACCAACTGAGCCACGAGGGGTCGGCTAACCACTTGAACACCGCGGTCTCCTACGTCTTTTAGATGTTCTTCTGTCTTCCTGGCACTTCTGGACTTTCCACAGCTGCAGATGGCAACCAATACTGACCTCGACCTACCTAGTTGGCTGTTACGCACCCATAACCCTGACTTTGCCAATTTGCTACAAAAATAACGTCTTTCTGCGCTAAGGATACTGTGTTCATAAACTGTGGCATTTCTTTACCATAACTTAGTACCAAAATTATTTATTTATATTTTTTAATGAACGAAAATTACTATCAAAACGTTAAGATGTGTATTTTTACTGACGAAAATTGCTCTTTAAGTTTGTGTTTCAGATTAGAAATTAGAAAAACATGTCTATGCTAAGAGCTGCTATACAGAAAACTAGTACATGTCAAAATCACAATATCGTCAAATATAAAAGCAAACTTTTTGGCGTAGAAGAAGAGAGGGACAAGTGTTGGCAATAGTTGTTATTCCGGCAATAGTTGAGTCATATATAGCTTTGATCATGTTTGTTGCCTGTGAAGACGAGACTTATGTATATTTCATTCCAAAGCTATACCAACTGTAGCCTCAGAATAACGCGCAGAAGTTGCTTTGAGAGTAAGATGATTGAATTCATACGGCGCCAGATGACGAGGTCATAAACAGAAAGAATACCACTTGCATCAGTTCAAGTGTGCCACTAACAATGCCGGTTCTCTGTGTTCTATGGTGCGTACTCATACTAACAACAGTGAGGTAACATTCCATTGCAACAAATCAACACTTAGATGTACAATAAGTAAAAACTTCTTGGCAAGTGTGAGCTTTTGAAATATTCCCTAACGGGAAAAGAAATAATACGCTCTTTATTAAAGTAGAAACATAAACGAAGAAGGTTTAGGACTCTCGGTTTCTAAGCTGCATTGTGCACATTATCTCCTAAAATATCGCGCCAAAAAATTAGGGTCTACACTGAAATAAATAAATCGTTGTACTGTCGCTATAGCACATATTTTTATTTATCCTTGTACTTATTTGTGATGTTGCTAGAAGCATTTAAGTAATTTCGAGTATACTGGTATTACGTTTTTGTAGTATTTAATGAACGCAAACCATCTAGGAACACAAATATTTGCGTGTTATAAGGGGTGGTATCTTTAGTATTAGGAATATGTGATGTGACGGTGCGTAGTAATGTAAGTCAACTGTTAACTATAATTTAATGTCACACAGTCGTACATTGTCGCCAAGCCATTTGTTATTCATGTTAACATAGTACCAGCTCCCGAAAACTGATACGTTTACCAAGAATGTCGAATGACGCTTGGTGTAATGCACAAAAACGTTCGCAATTACTGTGAGTCGTTTTCCTTTTAGGACAAGAAGTGATACATCTGAGTTACAAACGAGACTTTTCTTATTGTATACAGTTCATTCATTCTGTATTAAAAGTAAGAGCGAGCAGTAATGGTAACAGGTTTTCACAGTAGAACTGCCGCTGCTGACCAGAACGTCGTGGCCGCCGTTGTATTAAACTGCACGATATGTCAGGGCAATGTTGACGTTGTACGGTACTCATCATTATATTTAACTACAAGACATGTCAGGGCAATGTTGACGTTGTACGGTACTCAACATTGTATTTAACTGCACGACATCTCAGGGCAATGTTGACGTTGTACAGTACTCAACATTGTATTTAACTGCACGACATGTCAGGGCAATATTGACGTTGTACAGTACTCAACATTGTATTTAACTGCACGACATGTCAGGGCAATATTGACGTTGTACGGTACTCAACATTGTATTTAACTGCACGACATGTCAGGACAATGTTGACGTTGTACGGTACTCAACATTGTATTTAACTGCACGATCTGTCAGGACAATGTTGACGTTGTACAGTACTCAACATTGTATTTAACTGCACGACCTGTCAGGACAATGTTGACGTTGTACAGTACTCAACATTGTATTTAACTACAAGACATGTGAGGACAATGTTGACGTTGTACAGTACTCAACATTGTATTTAACTGCACGACATGTCAGGACAATGTTGACGTTGTACAGTACTCAACATTGTATTTAACTGCACGACATGTCAGGGCAATGTTGACGTTGTACAGTACTCAACATTGTATTTAACTGCACGACATGTCAGGACAATGTTGACGTTGTACAGTACTCAACATTGTATTTAACTGCACGAC
>PNEQ01051537.1:0-13908 GCA_003012365.1 Medauroidea extradentata
TAATTGTACGCAATACATTTTCTTAAAGTTTCGTAAATTGCTAATTTATTTATTCATGCTTTGCAATGATACCCAGGAATATGAAAGCTAATTAACTGGTGTATGTCTACAAACTTATTGCATTATTTTATCTAAATTACCTTCAGAAAAACTGCGTACCGAAATTAAGTGCGTGCAGTTACCCCACCTTCCCCTACATTAATAATTTCAGCAGAATGAACGATATGAATAAATTAAGATTAAAAGTCTCATCATAGGAACATTTAAATTGTGATATTTTGTGATTTAATTAGTGAATGTAACATTTATAATATTAGAGAACGACCTTTTAGTAGAAGATTAAGGAAGAATGTCTATGTCATGTCAGTTAAAAACATAGAATTTACACAAAAAAATATACAAGAGACATAACAAATCTGACTGAATGTATATTAAATTAATGTAAAACATTAATTGGACAAGTTAACCGATTTTAACCTAACTTAGTAAACGTAACTAATATTATATTGAAAACATAATGAAAATAGCAAACGCAATACGAATTTTTCCTTACAACCATCGGTTACTGATGAGTCTCGTGTTTAAAATGTAAACGAAGTAGTAGAATACACGAGAGGAAATTAATGACATTTATTTTGACAATTTAACTACTGTACGTATTGAATACGACTTTAGTTGCTAAGTTGGTCGGTCTTTATGAGGCAACAAACTTCTTAACCCCATCAAAATCATAAAATAGCTAATTTCTGATAAGATTAAATAATATAGTATGTTGGGACATCCTATGTCAATATTTTGGGAGGTCAATCCTCACATCCAGAGGAGCAAATTATTTGTATGAACGTAGGTTCAAAAATGCACAATCTATGCACTGTAGTTCGGTATAGAACACAGCGCGCGGGTGGATCATGCTACTGTGTAATGGCATTGCAACTGTTAATGACAACTTCACACCAGACGAATCGTAGGGAACGGTCTACAGAAATTTCCATCACCATATTTTACTTTTTTTGAACCAGATATTTTTTTCTTATTTTAGACACAAAATGTGACTAAATTTTCCTCTTACGAGTTTTTTATCTGTCATAGTTTATGTGTACGGGCTCGTTAAAGTAAAAATTTCCATGTTACCGTTTTAAGAATGCCACTAAAACAGCTCACTAACCAAACTAAAAAATGTCACAGTGAATAACGACGTTGTGTACTACAAGTTCGCCATATTAAACCACAAAATAAAACACTTTTGTACTTTACAGAATTATTTAATTTTTTTTAAGTTTTAATTTAAAATTTCGTATTTTTGGTTCAGAACAAAATTATTTTTTTTATGGCTTAAAACAGATGAACTTGTAGCATACATCGTCGTTATTTACTGCGAATTTTTTTCCAGTTTGGTATGTCAGTTGGTTTTAGTGTTGTCCTTGAAACGGTAACATGTAAATTTTTACTTAAACGGGCCATTACACAAATACTATGAGAGATAAAATATTCTTAAGAGACAAATTTAGTCACATTTTGTGTCAAAAGTAAAAAAATATATATCTGGTACAAATATAAAAATAAATAATAACATGGCGATGAAAACTGCTGTGGAAATTGTCCTTAATTACAAGGTACGTATTATACAATGTAACGCTCCACATAAATTTGATCCAGTCCGCGCAGTATGCACTGTATAAAATGTAAGCCTACTGGTAACTGTAGGGCAGAAACGGTAAATTTTCAGACCTATGTTTTTTGCCTGTAGCAGTTTTTCCCTTCCCCTGGATATGAGGTTTGTTTCCCAAAAATACTGGCAATGTAATTCTGCAAGATCCTGTATATTCCATCGAACTGTGCAACTAACTACAATATGCCGCTTTTGTTTTCTGGCATTGCTTCACAGGTATCACAATAGTTGGAAATGTGTGAGGCTAAAATTTGCTACAATTTATAACTTATATTGCAGGTGAATGCATAGTAGTAAACTGAATGTAGCCTCACGTAGGAGCGAACTTTCGAAACCAGGCATGTTCACTTTTGGGAGCCACTGTGGCCAACTAAGGCGATCCGGGTTCGATTCCCGGCGGAGTTGGTCCCCGGATCTTCGCATGTGGGAATCGTGCCTGACGACGCCACTGGTCGGCAGGTTTTCTCAGGAGCTCCGATTTCCTCCCGCCACTTCATTCCAGCGCTCCTCCATACTCACCTCATGTCACCCATCACCAGTTATAGAGACCTCGATGTGCTGACCAAAAATCCCTCAATCACGTGTGCACTTTATACAATTTTGCAGGAAAACGAAAAAATATATATGTTTAGGATACTAGCAAAAATGAAACAGGACAGGTTTACTATTGTCCTGTAAGTATCATAATCAGTTCGTTATTAAAGAAAAATTATCATATCTTGTTTCTGAACTTGTCAGAAAAACCATTTCGTAACCGTACGTCTTGCAACAGATAGCATGCTCGTCGTGTCGGGTTTGGATTGAAAAATTATTTTTAAAAAGGCCATGATTAGTTTCTAAATTATGTACGACTACATATTTGGGTGTAAGTTAACAACTTCGTATCGAAAATTAATTTAACTTGATTTTAGGATACTTGTGGACATGTCTGTTTTTGAAAAATTGCTCCTAAAATATTTAAATTTAGAGAGGAAATCTCGTTCCAACTACATTAAATTGGATCACTTTGCTTGATTGTAGTTAGCGCAAGGAAACAAGTAGTGGGAGAAGCAATCTTCAGTGCTATGAAACATCGAAGTCGGACGGACATACTATAATTTTAAGTTGACGAAGCGGATGTTTCAGTTTTTGCGTATTCTGCGTTTAACTTTCTCTGTAATTTCCGTCGAGTTAATATTTGCCGGAAGCTGTTTTGTTTTTACAAGCAGGTATAACTTTATTTTTATTATTCACGAAACATTTGTATGTCGGTCGTTTACCTGTAACATTTCCCGGGACTGAGAGCCGGAACATAAGGTCGACAGTATAGCTCTCAGCAAGTGTACCATCACCGCTAAGCGCAAAACACTGAACTAACATGCAGTCTTTCCTTTTCTTTAAGACAGCTCGGGTGAGTCTGACTTTAAACGGTCTTCCTGTATTTTGTTGGACACGACTACAACGTCTAACGCAAATTTGTGTCATAATTTTGTTTGTGCCTAGCTATTACCTATTCAGCAACAGTAGTTAAAATTATTTTGCGGCAATGTTGGCAAGCTCAAAATAGTACTTTCATCGTCAAGATTTTTTTATTTATTTAGTGCACGTTTATATCCGAGTTTCACATACATCCGGTTAGTAAATTTTGAACTACAGTGTTTGTAATGAGCAGTGTGTCTTAACAATGACAACCCGACATTGTTCAAAGTTTGATTTTTTCAGTACAATGACACAAAAGGTACTTGCGGAGTCGTGATGTAAAAACAACGTTATTTTCATATACATCACAGCGCATTTGGAACTCGTAATAGGCGGTAACCTTAAGGGTGTTGGACCCGTAAAATATATATTCTTTTATATTTGTGCAAATAGTGTTCAACTTTTACACATCAGGTAACATCTCATTTTCCTAAATAAATAAAAGTTAACGCCTCACAGATTTTCCATAATCGCTCATCAAATCTCAAAATGGCCATTGCAGTGTAGATAAAATAAAAAAAAAACATTAACTAATGAATTCAAAATTACAAGAACTGAAAGTCAGTGTAGCAATGCATTTTATGACTTGTTTGACAAAAGTTAGTTTTGAAAATTTCAGTAGTAGCCAAAAGTCGAAGTTATGCAAAAATTTACTCATTTCCATCAATTATTAAAATAATACAATAATTAATCCCTTTGTATTTACAAAAGTATCTTGAAGTAGCCCATATAATTTAGTAACAATATGAATCATCTTGTTTTTGCAAATTAATTTTTTTTTTTCATTTTGGCTACGTTGCAACAGCCATTTTGCGACTTAAATAGGTGATTATGTTAAAACTATGGGGCCTTAAATGTTTTTTTACTCGAGGAAATAAAATATTATCTGATTTGTTAAAGTTGAACAGTGTTTGGCATACATATAAAGTAATGAATTTTTGCGTGACTCGCGCCTTAAGGTTGATTTTAAAAGTACTTAACTTATCGTACACCACTTGGACATCTCCATTCTCCTGTATGTATTGTCTAAAATGTATTTGTTGTATGTTTGCGTGCCTTCAACAGCACAAATCCTTGGTAGAAGTACACAGAGAAAAAAATGGGAAGGAAATCGCCCAGGTACTCTATTAAGGAACCGTCTCAGCAATCTTCTAGGCTGATTTCGGAAAAGCCATCCAAAACTGGAATTACAAAAGCCGGAGCAGATAACCGAACTCGTAACCTCCCGAAAGCTAGACGTGTGTGTTTTATAGGTGGGCCAGGACAAAATCAGCACTTTTGAAATCCTAGTTTCTCTTTAACGTGCCAACTTTAAAGTGAACCAAGCGACGTAAATAATTATTATTGTAGACAATGTGTTCTTGAAGTGTGCTCACTTAATTGCAAACCACATATATTACTGACGTAGCCCGCTTGTTTGCAAGATGTTGGGGGTGAATTTGGAGACGTACCTAACGCAACGTTTGATGGACACAATTATTGGTGCTGACATCAGAGCATTGGTGCGTTCCGTCGACCAATAAGTTACTGTATGCATCGTGCTCGGTTACATAATCTCTTCAGCTAGAATAACTGTCTGTTCCTGCTTGCTACATTTACATATGATCGGCATATGGCAAATCGTAGCTTGCTGGAAGGCCGACGGTAAATATTTCGCTACTTGTTTCTGTGATTTCTATAAAACACAAAATAACAATGTCGCTGAAAGAAAGAAATTAAATGGAATTGAATTTTCTACAGTATGAACCCACTGCCATAAAATACAATTATGTGTAAATTAATTTATAAATTTAACCGTGAAAATTGAAAACATCAACTCAACGTTGCACAGTCATGTTCGGCGTTTTAGTGGTTACAATTTCTGTGAAAATTACACAGAAATTGTTTGCATCAGAATAATTATGAGGATACGAGTGTGTCTCAAAAAGTGTGTCATGTGATAATTATAATTACTTATAATTTTAAACTACGAACGCTAAGAATTCTTTATTGTATCTGTCTTCAGATAGGTCTAATACTAATGAAAATTAACATTGCTTGACTACACGAAATTATTAGTTTTAAATAATTGCATAGGTTTTATGTAGACGTTAAACATCATTAACTGTTTGGATATTACAATCAAAATTTATATTTTACAGTTTTCCTTTCGCTTTAGAAGCCCACTTATATCACACACTGTTAAGTAATTGACGCCGGAGTGTGGTACAGGTACGTTTTAAAATAACAATACATTTTCAAATATGCAAAATAGAATCTTTGGAATACAAGACACTTTGAACATTGCATCAATAACCAAATTACATCTTGAACATTCAATTATAAACTCAGTTTATTGACACTCTTTTACAATTATTTGAACAGAAACTGTTAGATGTTTGTTAGCCACTTAGTAATACATCTTTAAAGGCTAACGTTTTCGGGGTAGCAATGAAGCACAACTACTCCCTTCATTACAGATGTCTGCCAAAATTATCGACTTACTGCAGGACCTTACTTGCTGGTTATTCTGCCAATTAACATTTAACAACTGCGTGTGCAGAGTTGCGTGTAGAGCCACAAAGACTCCAGGAAGGGGGCTGTTCTCACGCACACGCGTATACTCACGCATGGGGAAATTTAATAGCTTTCTCGTGACCGTCAAGGCGGGAGAGGTTAACTCCGGACTTCCCGAGTCACTTCAGTGGCCTACTGTTACCAACATGCGTCTTTGACGCTCCTGGTTCGATAATCTGTTGTGAGGAAGTGAAACGTAGGTGTCTATGTTATCTTGGCAACCATAACAATAACGAATTTGTGTGCGCGCGCGTGTGTGTAGGTTTTTTCAGGGTTTTCCAGTTTCTCATACTCTTGTATCCATCCATAGTTTCATTCCTCATATCTTCTCACCAGAGTGCATTACCTTGAAGTTCAGGCTCTTTGGTAACAACACCATTATTCACGACAATGAGCTGCCGCCGTATCCTTCTCTCGGAGCCTACCATTTCTGAGTGTCTTAGTTTTATCTTAACATACCCTTGTAGGAATAATTCGGGACTGGATTGTCAAGGACAAATACTACTTTTTTTTATTTACTACACGGTAAGGACAACATTTTATAAATGCACGTTTTGACGAATGGCACTGTAAATTGTATTTTTAGTACACTGCAATTTTTTAAAATAAATCTGGATTCGAGCTCTCCGAATTTTCGCGTATGGAATCGCGTCGGACGATGTCGCTAGTTGGCGGGTTTCCTAGGGGATCTCCCATTTTCCCCGTCCTTCTCTTTTCGGCGTGATACCAATGCCCTTGTGTAGCTTCCTCTTACAATATTTATTTACTTAAAATAAATATTATACCTTCCCTTGTTTTATTCTAAATAATCAGGCGGTATCAAATGTAATATTTTCAGTGCTATTTTTACAACAATTGCGTTTCCAAAAGATTGATCTTACAGTGCAATATCTATGCAGTACGTTTGTGGCATCTAGGACTCTTAACTTCTCTTTGCATTTATGTTCTCACTCGACGCGCAGAGGTGATGTACATGTGAAATGTTAATAATTGTTTAATTAAAATTAATATCAATAAATGTTAAAATTAATACAGCAGTTCTATTACAAACAAAGAAAACGTTGGTACTTTTCAGGGTGAGTGGGTTTTTCTAACTGACGCGTGTTCATCCTAGTAAATTACTTTTCTCATAAATTGGTCTTTCCTTTTAAATGCAGTGAGTACCCCACAAAACCGCTGGACCATGCTGTTAACATCTTTCTAATTGAAGAAAGGAAGCAAAATATTTAGTGCATAACGTTTCAAGGTCTTCTCTCGTCATGGTTTGTAAACGTTCGGAAATTTACTTAAATTGGTCAAACTTTTATTCCTAATTCGTCAGCTGGCTTAGAATTTGTTAACGGTGGTCTCAGCTACGTTCTAAAATTTATAGTTAATTGTGCTCTTGATTGTAACTTACAACAGTGCGTTTACTGCTTAAATAATAAATAATTAATATTTGACATTATTTATTTAATTTCATAAGAAGTTACTAATGCCAAGTTTATGTATTTTATTGTTAAGAAAACAACGCTCGATACAATTATCTTGAAAAATTATAAAAACCAATCAATTTTCGCGTATATATTGTAAACTATTCTTTGCCAAACCTGTCTTAATACGCTGTGTTTATGATACTTTATTTATTTGATTTTACTTTACTTTCAAGAAAAATCTTTAACAACGAAGCAACTTGGCTGTCAAGCGACTATTCCGTTAAAATTCATGAATGATACGCCGGTTTATCAGTCACATCTAGCATAACTCCATGCGTCTTACTGAAAGCCATATAATCATAAACATGCTAAACAAACGTACGGTAAGGGAACTTAATTTAGAAATTGCCAAAATATGTTCTTGAATGAAAGTAATAAGACAGCGCTATAAAATCCAATAGAAACATTGTGATCCGTCGACGCTGGTAAATATTGTTATGTATATTGTAGGGGATTTTTTCCTAGAGCAGGACGCTGACATCAGAATGTAGGTCATAGTGATGTGAGAACACCAATTTGTATTTTATGTCATCAGGCTGATTTAGATCTTAAGTTCTATTCATAACCGTTTAAGAATTTAATGCTTTTTAATTTTGTTATATATTGCTATACTACAGCTATGTTTACTTACTAACTGGTTCCCGCATCTTTGTTTGCAGGGTTAACAAATTAATGTGATGATATTTCTGAAACAAAAATATTTTTAAAATGTTAAATGGGGCAAAATCATGTTAAGGTTAATTATTGTGGGTTTTAAAAATATTTTGAAAAGGAAAACTGTCCCAGAATTTTTTTCGCATACCCCGTCCTGCCTCAGTATCCCGTTTTGCATCCCACCGCTCCCAAAGTATAATTTGTTTTGGTAGAAACCTTCGTGGGTGCACACACAATTTACCAACATTCCTTTCATGAAATTAATTTTTTTTGGGTGTCCAGTTCTGCCTCTCTACTACTTTTTGCCCCCTTGCTCACCCCTTAAAATTTGTAGAAACCGTCGCGGTTGTACGCACAATTTACAAAAGTTTATTTGTTAACTAAATTTATTTGGTATCCGTTTTCTGTCCCTCTACATCTTTTGTCTTCGCCTCCCCTCCCCAATCAATTTTTGTGCAGAAATTTCATCGCAATCGGATGACTGGTATAGAACCGCATATTAAAAGGCGACCAAACAAACTATAATTTATATCCATATATAAAAGAGAACTGACTGACTGATTCACTGACTAACTAACTGACTGACTGACTTATCAAACTGCAGCCCAAACCACTGGACCTAGAATCGTGAATATTTTTGTACGGTTTCCCTTCAGGACGAAGGCGAGCACTAAGAAAATATTTTTAGAAATTCGACCTCTACGGGGGTGAAAAGGGGTGAAATATGTTTCCGAAGAAACGTCGATTGATCTAGAACCTGATGGCCTATCATCGTGATTTTTACTTTAATAGGACTCACATAAAAATGCATATTACAAAATTTAAGGATTTTTCGAAATTCAACAATTAAGAAGATGAAAATACCTTAAATGTGTTTCCGATTAACTATCGATATCTACAGAATCCTTCGGGATAGAGAGTTGGTATTCACTTCAAAATTTTGCTTACATAAATTCCCAAAAAGGAGTTTCAGAATGTTTTTTTTTTAATTCGACCTCCAAACAGTATGGGCAAAATGTGTTTTTTATGGCTCTTCTATATCACTGAAACACAATTGACTATCGTCGTGATTTTTATTTCAATTGGTTACACATACAAATGTCTATGATAGGACTCCAAGACGTTTCGAAATTCTTTCATTAAGTGGGTGAAAATAAGTGAAATGTGTTTTCAATCATTCCTACAACCTATCGAACCAATCGAGTTATAGAGGTGCTCTTTGCATACGATTAATGCTTTTGTAAATATCCCAAATAACATTAAAATATTTTCCTTATTCTACCCGAAGAGGTAAAACAATATACAATTGATTTTATATAGCAACGTGGGTTTTGTTAAAGATTGTTGCGTAAGTGATGAAATGCGTTTTAATTAATCGTCGATACATATTGATTCCCAACGTGCTATTGTCGTGTTTTTCACGTCCAAGTGAACACCATTTAAGTATTCTAAAACGTGATGCAAGTGGTTTTAGAAATTCACTCTCTTAGGAGGTGAAAATGCCTCTAATGTGTTTTAGATAAATCCTCGATATCTATCGAACCCGAGGAGATATACAGTTAATTTTTTCTTCAGGAAGATGATTACAGTATTGATCGCAAAACGATTATAAGATTTTTCGAAATTCGAACTCTCAGTACTGTGCATGGGTCATATGTGTTTTTTAATTAATTATCGATTTTCATTCGACTGAACGGGCTACCGTCATGATTTGCACTTCAATTGGCTATTTATACAATTTTCATAGACGTGAAATTGAAATATTTCGAATATCGTCTCCCAAAAGGGTGAAATGCAAAAAATTTGTTTTCCATCAACCCATGATATCTACCTAACCAGTAGATACATTGAGGTGTTGTTCGCGTCAGAGTGATGCTTACGTAAGTATCTAAACATTGTATGTAAGTTTCTTTACTTTTTAAGATAACTGAATTATTAAGGATAAAACTAATTTTGTAAAATTTCGATGCAGACGATCCAAAAATCAAGTACGACCAGAGAGAAATAAATTGTACATGAGTTTCATTGTGCAGCAACCTTAGAGTAAATATAGGGCAGAGGGAGTATCCACTATACAGCTGCGTACGAAATTGTGTGTTGAACATATGTCACGTGACTAGTGAAATATGCGCGGGAGATTTGAAATAACATTGAGAGAAAAGATAACAGTTGCTTAGTAATCACAACCATGTTGGGTTATTTTGGTACCATATGAATATATGAACTAAGGAGAGCATACTACCATATTATCGCATAGTATAATTACGTAGAAATTTCAGAACGACAAATGTAAACAATGTTTGCCACGTTACTGTTTTCCTTAACACAGCTATTTTTAGTAAAAATTAAATATTAGCTACATACTTACTATAAGGTTTTGAACCGAGATCTTGGTGACACCACATGACTAAATATATATTCTGAGAGGTACGCCATGAGTTTCAAACAACACGACTTCATTTCAACGCCGAGAAAACATAAATCTACGACACCAAACTCTCGAGACCATGTTGGACACACATTTGTGACGTCATGTTCCCTCTACTATATATTCCCTTTATGGCAGCAACCTAATGAGACGTGGTGTTGTACAACCTCTATGAGCCCAGGACATGAATATTTTATTATTTTAATTAAATTTGTTTTCATGAATTATTTCGACGTTACTGGAGATTCTGGGCTAGAATTCCGTTAAAAGCTGCATGCGAAAGTTCCATTCTGACACACAAAAACTGCAAAGCAGACAGAATTAGTGCAATTTGCCTGTACTCGTCTTAAAATGGATTATGCAGTTCACTTTCCACTTATGTTCCTCATATAATCTCACCAATCTCAAGTTCGGGGCACCAAATACGTATCCGCGAAACATTTTCCCACCAAAACATTCTAGAGGTATTAAACTTCATGTGAATATTTTGAAAATATGTAATTGAGGACACCGTCCCCACTGGTTGTGCACATGATAAATCAGACGTTTTTCATTCGATTAACCTATTACATCTAATAGTTTATAACTACCTATCAACGTCAACTTTGCAGTGCTATAAATAACGCCCAGGTGAAGTCGCTGTTAGTGGCAGGGACAAAATTAAGACTACTTTTCGCGTGGACAGCTACAGCTACTTACCCTGCTGCAGTAAGGTAAACTAGCAGCTCGGACATTCTAGCACTAGTGTACAAATAGGTTTATCAACAAAAGCATATTTTATGTGATATGAGTAACCCGCGAGCAAAGCCGCGGGCGCACTGCTAGTATCATACAAGTTATCAGTTTGCCCGCTGCATTTCCGCCCGCATTTTTATTCGTAATAGCGTATATGTATTTAATTGAGTGACTTCTCTTTACCCCAGATTAGTAGCTCGGCCATTAAGTGTTAGGATAACCAAGCTGCAGATTGAGCTTTCTCTGCAGTTGGCTAAGTAGCTATACCTAAAAACTGTCCTAAGTATATTCCTGCCACTCTTAATTGCTGTTCTGGACCTTATTTACTGTCATAGAAAAATATACGAATGTGAGAAAGTATTCAGATGGTATAAGTAATATACGGGGTATGATAAATCATTTATTTCGAGCACGTCCATTAATGACTGTGCCTTCAATACGCACCTTCTAAAGTTCATTAAAAATAAATAAAATATTCCGTCACTAATCACATAGAGGTTGTATACCCATATGTATCGATATAGTCTAACTGCAGAAGGTCAACTTCCCTATAATTTACTTTTCTATGGCTATACTTGATTTTTCGGATTGCCTGCTTTGAAAGGTTTACGTAAGCCTCCCCACCCCCGGGTATTTCAGAGTTATTTTGTCAGTATAAAAACTGTGAATTATTTTTCGTATTTACGTATGCTACAATCTAAAGCAAAAAATATCTCAGTTTCTCAACTGGGGTAGATGAAAACAAATATTACGTCTTTTCATCTTTTCAGTGATCGAATTTCGCGAATTCTTACCATCACAGGTTATACATTTGTACAAGTATCAATTGAGGTGAAAATTACGACAATAACTCGTTGAATCATAGCATAATAGACAATTATTTTTTTTTTCATTCCATCACAGCCCTAAGAGATCGGATTTTGAAAATTACTGAAATCTGTTTATGGGCATTTACGTATTCATTATCAAAAAACTAAATACAACTCTATACCTCGAATGGTTCGATAGTACTCGTGGATTTATATAAAACATATTCAAAGTGTTTTCACCTTCTTAGGATTCAACAAATTTTGAAGGAAAAAATAATTATAGAAAATTAATACTAGAGTATGGGCGTCTCATTTAAGTGGTAGCCGTGACGATAGCCCGTTTATTTTAAAAACACCCTTCATTCCGTTTCATACCTTTTCGAATCCTTAGGTATCAAATTTCGAAAAATCAATAAACTAAATTTTATGTATTTAAGTAAGCATTAATCTTAAGCAGAAATCACGTCATATATCTGAAATTTCTGTGAAATTGAAATATATCAAACACGAATCGAAAAAATAATTTATATATTGTTTTAAATATATGGAGTCGAATTCGGAAAATTTCCATAAATACGTTTTCGATCTTTACGTAAACATGATTCCCAAGCAAACAGTACTTCGATATTTCGACTGGCTCGATAGTTCTGGAAGAATAATCGAAAACACATTTAACGTCTTTTCACCACTTAGTTAAAGACTTTTGGAACGTCTTGAAATCCTCTGTTATATGTTTGTGTGCGTATCTAATTGAAGTAGAAATCATGACGATAGCCCATTGGGTGCAAGCTGTACAGACGATTAATAAAAAACACATTTCCCCCTTCTTTACTCTTTGGGAGTCGAATTTCGAAAATCGAGTAACAACTATTTTGGGTATTCACATCAGCATCATTTTGAAGTAAAAAGCAACTATGTATCCCGAAGGGTGCGATAGATATAGATAATTAATCGAAAGTACATTTCATTGTTTTTCCCACTTCATGGTTGAATTTTGTAAAACCCTGAAATTGACTAACATGCAGTTTTATGTGTGTCCTAATAAAGTAAAAGTCACGATGATTCGCCGTTGGGTTCGAACAATGTAGACGAATATTATGAAAAACATAACCCCTTAGAGGACGAATTTCGAAAAATCCTTTTTTTAGTGCTCGCATACGACCTAAAGGAAACTTACACAAAAAAAATTTCACATATCTGGGTCCAGTGGTATGAGCTGCAGTTTTATATGTCAGTCAGTCAGTCAGTCAGAGTTCTCTATTATACAAAGAAATTGAGCGTTAAAAACAGTTCACCTAACAAATTAATTTAATTTTTATATGCTTAACAAATGAAATTAGTTGATTTGTTGTTAAATATAAACTAATGAGGGTTAAAAATGTTATGTTATCTCTATCCGGCTACAATAATTTACATAGTAAGTTGTAAGGTCTAGTTGAGACTCCTCATGAGGTGCTTATGTAAGTTCACGAGGGTAGGGCTGGTCAGCCAAAAAGTTTTTGGTGTTTGAAACGTCACCCCACGTATGTTTACCTGTGTTCGAAATCTCAACTGATGGCATCTCGGTGAACTACTAAAACTAATATTATAATTGTATATAAATATTAGCAGTCCCCCGCGGCTTTGCTCGCGAGTATTATTCGTTGTTTACTTTAATTTAAAAACCTCATATACACAAGATTGGTACTTCAGTCATCAAGTGTTAGAATGTCCAAGCGGCTAGTTGAACTAATTCTGCAGCAGGATAAGTAGCTATAGCTGTCCACGCGAAAAGCAGTCTTAAGTTTGTCCCTGCCACTAACAGCGACTTCGCCTGGACCTTATTTATAGCCCTGCCTATTTGACGTTGTGGGGTAGTTACAGACACGTAAGGTAAGAGGTTAATCGAATGAGAAACATATGTTTACCCTGTGCACAACCATTGATGACGGTGCCCACAATTATATATTTTCAAAATATTCACGTTAACTTTATTGACATTACAAAGTTTCAGTGGGTAAAGGTTTCGCGGAAACGTATTTGGTGCCCCAAACATGAGATTAGTGAGATGATATATCGTCGGTTTACTGCCAAAAATGACAAAGTCAAAATTAGATAAAATTATAAAAATGCTTGGAATATGTA
>PNEQ01051538.1:0-13909 GCA_003012365.1 Medauroidea extradentata
ACCACGACAACAAGTCCTCCCGTGAGGGGAAGAAGCGTGGCGCTAGTAGAAGGTATACACATCATAGGGAGAGGAAATGTACTGCACCTGACATGAATTCATAGCACACAGTCAGTGGAGACATACTACTCCACCACGACAACTAGTCCTCCCGTGAGGGGATGAAGCGTGGCGCTAGTAGATGGTATACACATCATAGGGAGAGGAAATGTACTGCACCTGACATGAATTCATAGCACACAGTCAGTGGAGACATACTACTCCACCACGACAACTAGTCCTCCCGTGAGGGGAAGAAGCGTGGCGCTAGTAGTAGGTATACATGTCACAGGTAGGGGAAATGTACTGTACCTTACATGAGTTCATGGCACACAGTCTGTGGAGACATAGCGCGGCGAAAACCCGAGCCAGCTGCCTGTGTCACAGTATTATGGCCGGTGCTGTTGTGCGCCACACCAGTTGCGCGCGGTCGCTAGGACAACACAGCGGTAGTTCCCATTTTTCCCGCGGGACTAGTTGTGGTCGAGTAGTGCTGTACTACGAATAATAATAATACGGTATACTTAAAAATGTATTTAAATTTAATTTTTAAAAATATTTTGTACAAATATGTTAATATGGCAGCTCAATTTCTGACCCTCAGTATGAGGGAAATGCGTGTTGTAGCACATTGAGTCAATTTGATATATTTTTAACTCTGTAGTAAATTATGGCGAAAGATACTAGTCGGTAAAGTTAGCGACAAATGATGCCAAAATATTTCACTTCTGGTTACCAGTATGAAACTTTCTACAGTGCCTGTATGCATACTAAGAATAAAAAAACCACCGGGAGACACTTGATCCGAAGTCATGAACCACATGTGATTATGTCATCAAAATAGTCACAGTAACGATTTATGTGATCATGTCTCCAATACGAATTATAGTACTGCAATGAGGTTGGATATAATTTGAAAGCTTTTTAAAAAGATACAATAAGGTTCTTATGTTTTTAAGTGTAAGACAATCGGTTTTGGAGTAGTTGCAGAAATAACTTGGACGGGGTAAAAAAACAAAGGTTTTCAGTGATCTTTTTACTACATGCGTAGGACATACGTTATTGATAGTGGTGGTTTTAATGTTAATTGATCTTACTCTTTGTTTATTTGATAGTATAGTACAAGGATGGATCTAAGGAAGGTGGCGGTTTTAGATGCGACCCTCTCCCCCCTCATAAAATTATAAAACATGCTAATACATTTCAACTGAATTGTGAAGAAATTTCGCTACTTCTCGTGATATTACACCGAGTAGCAAAATGTGTTTCAAGGGGTTCATTAGACAGTTCCAAATGTGGATTTTGAGCCAACATTTTTGTGAGGATTTTACACAAAATAATAAGTATTGAATTGTTTCTTCAACTTAGACTCCGTGATTCTTATTGTTTCTTGAGCATTGTTTGTGTTTGTGGTACTGTTACGTACAATCTACATTATTATAGTGTTTGTCAACAACGGTACCTTATTTTCAATTTATCTCGTCGGCTAAGTAAAAAAATAGTGCCTACAACAACCTTTTGACTACTAGTCAGCAGCAGTATACTCGCACTCTAAGAAGAATATACGAGGTCTGTCATGTCAGCGAATGAGGAAGGGTATCAATCCACGAAGTCATCAGAAACAACTTACCCCCTGATGAGTGGAAAGAAAATTTCTGTTAAGTCCAAGTACAGGCAGAAGATTGTTGACCAGAGAAAGGACAGTACTCTTTCTGCCAAGCTGTATGTTGATATATGCAAGACCAATGGTTGTCAAAGACTTTTCAACTTATGAAAACATTTCTTGTCCACATTCCATATCCAACCTCAGCAAACTTCGAAAACAGAACAAAAAATCTGACATAGTCTCCTGTATCATTAACTCAAGTGGAGTTTCTTTGTCAAGTGCCCGTGAACCTAATGATTCTTCCCTCACAATTGGTTCACATGATTAGCACTCAACTCAGTCGAACTTTTCAACTATAATACGATCAGTTATTAAACCATAATTTTGTTGAGACTAAATACTACAGAGTCAATTTAGTCTTTAACCACTACCAATAAGTGAGCCTGAAAATAGACGGAAGACAGTTCAGAGATACGGTGATTGGTTCACATGACACTTTTTAAGCCTTCTCACTTCAACTTCGAAGCCGATGCTCGTCTGTTCCTTCGTATGTGACATTATGTTGAATACTCACTCCAGCCATTCAAAGGTCACAGCGATAACTGTTGACAGTGATGTGATTGCAGTGTATGCTTTCTATGAACTACGGAAACTTAAACAATTTAGGCTGGAGTTCGGGCGTGGAAAACCTTTCCATTCACGAGTTGTACAGAAAAGTTCCACAAGGAGTTCCAGAACTTTTGCCTTCCTTCCATGCCTTTACAGGAGCTGACACTGTGTCTAGTATTACAGGTATTGGTAATAGAAAAATTGTATGACATTTCGAGACGTAGACAAAGCTTTATCCACCTATTCCAAAGTTCCCGAGAAACTACAAGAACTGATAGCATGCAAGTACAAACATGCATGCATGTGTCGTCGATGTGTAATATCAGGCCTAAATTTTACTTTGCTATGTAGCTGTGAAGGGCAGTGCAGTAAATAAAACTGTGTTACTTGAATAATGTGTAGTTATTATGTTACAACACATAAGACATATTCAGAGAGATAATGTAAACTGTGATTATGTGAAATTCAGTTATTTATAACTATTTTGTTCGCTGTTATGTTAATTACTGATAACAATAGTTTTTTTTTATTTATTTATCTTTGCTTTATGTAGCTAAATTTTTGTTTGTTGAATTGTAGCTTTTTTTTTTCGGTGACATCGCTCAGAGAAGATGATTTAGGGCTATGATCTGCCATTTATTTCAAACAATTGCAAATAACTCAAATATTTTTTAACCAAATGATTTGAAAAAATTGAGACAGTGTACAGTCATACGATACGCAATTTTACCAGACCGTTTTTTTAAATAATGTACCGTTTGCGAGAAAAAAATTATTTTGCTTCATTTTGGCTTATTTTTCACAACAAAATGTGTACTATTTCGGGGGCAAAAATCTAAAAATCAGTTTGGTGTATCGCAACAGAAAAATACATATAAAAACGTTGATATATAAGTGTTAAAACTGCCAAAGGAATTTTTGATATATGTATTAATTTGCGTTACAAAAAATATTTTCTAAATCACTGCTAAACTAGGGAGCGAGGCCTTAAGATGATTTGCTATGCATGTTATTTAGAGGACTGCCTACGTAGTTGCATGTGATTGCAGCCAAATTGATCAGGATTATGATGTGTGTAATGTGTCTGATATATCAGACTTCTAGAGACGCTCGTGCTTTAAAATTAGTGTGTCACAAAAATATTTTACATTTAACGATTCCTTCTATAACATTTTAATTTATCCAGAATATAATAACTTTTCTCATTACTAAAAGTATTTTCATAAACGTTTAAGATCAACGCCAAGTAGGTCCAAGAGTTTTCATTGTGGCCAATTGCACCATTATACATGTGATATGTGCCTGGTGTTGTTTATTGCTTGCAAACCAGATGTTCATGTATGTAATTTTTTTCCATGAATTTCTGTGACAATTACGATCTTGGGTAGGAAACTGAAATAGTAATATTTGTACTGCATCCTCCGGTAATCACACAGAAATTGATATACCACGTGTGAGACATAAATAATATTATTGAATATTGTAATTGTATTGCCTAACTTCACTTCTGTACAGTGCATGTGTACTAATAGTGTCATTAGTCTGTTTTTATGACAATCAAAAATAAGCCTTGATTCCTCTTAGAACCACAATATTACTTCTTTTTCTACGGAATATCATTTTCAGGTAACAATCATACAAAAATACTATGCATACACACAGTCAAGAACACGCATAGATGAAGGCAGAAGGGAAAGACATTTACAATCTAAAATAGTAAAAGATAAGCTCTGGCATATGTTGCCACTCCTTTAGAACTAGCTGGCAGTGTGTTAACGTTGTCTCCGAGATAGCTCTTAAACCGTTTGTCTTACAGTTAATAACACAAGAATCTTTTTATAGAAATGTTTAATATCTTTCAAATAATAACTGACATCATCACATTATTATGATCGGTATTGGAGTTATGATCATTTAATCGAATGTGCGTTTATTTTCACTACGACCATTTTGATGACGTCATCACACGGGGTTCATGACCTGATCAAGTGTCTCTCGGCGTGTGTGCTTTTCCCTTGGTACGTACAGAACCACTGTCCAAAATTCCATACTGATAGCCGGAAGTGAAACATTTTTACGCTAACTCCACCGACTACTTGGGGAATGGCTCGACCCGAACATTTCCGATCGTGCTCGGGTGAGCGCGTTTCAGCTGCCACAGCGCTGGCGAGCGTCGGTACGGAAGTTCCCATCGCAATGTCAGTCATGTCTGTCTACCAACGAAGTCGTCAACATATGCAGTATAACATAATGTACATTCAGCCGGCAAGCACAGTTTACAGACATACTACATACAACATGCGCAGTGTGGACGGAAGTCAATTTCTCGGACGTAGTCTCACACAGCTCGGTCTCGTTGCTCTGAAATCTGTGCAACGAACACTCCTAAATCGCTGCCCGCATAAAAACCTATAAATCCTCTTTTTTTTTTTTTTTGTCGTAGGGCCGGATAAAAGCCAGCCTGCTCTTCTGTCCCGCGCCGTAGCCAAGCACGCTGCATTCGCGCGCCGCATAAATAATTCCCTTTCTGAAATACAAGACGTACAGGAGGAGGGTGAGGGGGTGTTCAAGTTTATGATGGGTCCTCGGTAGAGTATGAAACGTCGGGATGGGATCTGTGCGGCGGACGGAACCCATAATTCCCCTCCCCTGGCGGCTCTCATGGGAGGGAGGGGGTTGGTTGCAGCGCCACCCCTTCCTTCAACCCTCGCTCGCACATCCCCCGCCAGACCATCAACGAGCGAGCGAAAAGCTTTCATTTTTCATGTGTCGGCATTGTGTCCCTCGCTCCTCCCCCCAACAGCCCCAGGGGCCTGCTAAGTGCTCCTGTTAATCTTCGCCACCAGGGGCGCTGCCCGGATACGGTTGCGTGGGCGTGCCGGAGTGAAGGGAGGGGTGGGGGAGGCATTCAAATCTGCAGCCTTGTCGAACATCTCTCACACAGTCCTCATGCTGACAACATATCCGCACACCGTGTATCTTGCCGCGAGCCCGGTGCAAGTCCCCCTCCCCTCTTGTAGACACTGCCTACGACGTCTTCAGTTGTAACACTCGGCCCGTGAAGTCTCACCCCTCACTCTCGCATCACAATCATACTCTCCAGGAACATCTAGACGGGGATTGGAGAGATAGAAACAAGGAAGGAAAGAACGACTCACTGACCCGACCCGCTGTTGTCTTGAAAGGAAACGAAAACAATGGCAGGAGGTGTCAGGAGTATTCTATAGACCTACAGACGGTGTACATGCTACCTCCCACGTAGTTGGTGCTACTGCTTGCAAGCTATTATTATGGATTGGTTACTAAAACTTGACATATTGTTTCTCTGCATCAATATATTGAATATGAGAGCTCCGTACAGAGTAACGTCAGGAAAAATTGTATATAACATAATTTGCTTCAGGGTTGCTGCAAAGTGTGTCTGTGGAACATTGCTGTGCTATCGTGCTAAGTACGTAGCTGTTGGACGCAGTGTTTGTGTATCGCCTGCTTACTATATACAGGCTCTTCATGAAAGTGTGCTACATAATTAGCGAGATGATTCCTTGCAATACAGGTATATAATTCAAGTTTTTGGTTGGCGCAAATCTTCAGTGAAAAATTAGCGACTGGAAATTGGACGGCTTTTATATAAGAGGAACCAAGCAAATTGAGAAAACTGCTTGCAAAGTTAAGTTAGTTAAGTTGATTGTGGGGTTGTCGGTTCTGTGCATTGTAGAATGTAGTACATGGCACATGGCTCTTGGTTCTATTTATATAAGCAAAATTTAAATGTTTATTATGTACTTGGTGAACAAAACTCAAATTAAAAAATGTTGCTTGGTTCCTTTTGCACAAAATCCGTCCAATTGACATTGATAACCCATCATCAAAGAGGTATAAATAATGACATTCCGGGTGCGATTTAATAGTAACAAGACCTGCATATGTGAAAAAACTGTTTCGAATACCTTTTACCTTCATTAAAATATATAGTTGCTGAAACCTCCTTTGTACCTCGTGTTGCCTATATGTAGGGCTCCCCATTTTCTACGTGCATTTTTTTTAACGGCTCACTTGAAGGCGTTGCGGCAAGGCAACTTTTTTTTTTGTTCATTGGGTCCTCCCGCTACAAACCAAGTCATTTAGTGGCCATAAAATTCTACGCAAAAACATTTTTTGACCAACCATATTATTTACTAAGGTGAAAGGTACAGTGGATTTATCCATGTACTGAAACTTAATGAATTGGAATATCTGCATTCATGGAACACATTCTGAGGCCCATTTCTTAATTTTACAGTATTTTAAGACCACATCCATTGAATTCCCTCATGTACTTAAATGTTTTGTCAGTCCCATGAGAAACGATGTAAAGATAATGCAATGTATTTGAAATATTTTTCTCATATTGCAGAAATTGTTATTATTAAACCGCATTCGGAAATTAATTATTTACGTCTCCTTGCTTTTGGCTATTTTAACACATGTTGGTTTTCAACGCCAGTTTTCAATCGCAAATTTCTACTTTATGATTTGTGTCAGACAAAACTTTCATTTTACTTCATTTTTTACATGGAGTAATTTTTTTAAGTTGATAACATATTTTCGTGAACAACCGTTATACAGCCTGTCCTACATGCATGACAGTACGTTACGTTTTTATGCGGCTGTTGAACGACACAGCTCTGAACACTAATTATTATATAACACACTTTCCCGGTCCTAAGTGCACATGGGTACTTTCTGTTAGATATTATTTAAGCAAACGATATCTCGAGTTCCCGCACTAAGCTACTCACATCCGGTGTACGATAAATCATCCCTTTGTGTATGTTTTTTTTATAAACTCTCACGAGAAAACTACTTTAACAGAGACGCATTAATTCACGAGAATTTGCTCAAACCGCACAGCATGTCCGAGAAACGATTAAAGACATGCATGAAGTCAGCAACAAATCTTCAGCTATAGCATTATATAATTAATACAGAAAAAATAATCCTAGACATTGTGGTGAGCTTACATGTTGCTAGTGTGACGAGTATCTGAATAATGATTTATAACGCAGTAGTTTTATTCTGTATATGTTTACGAGGGAGAAAATCACACTCGAGGAATGCTAGTCCCTGGAAAAACATTTTCTGGGATTGCTCTTCTTTCACTGAAAGAAAAATTTTGTCAATGTTTCCTACCAAGTTATTTTGTATGAAACACAAAATAAATTTTTGGTTACCATAATTTTTAGTGGTGTCAGGAATATGGTTTTGTCGTGACCACAGAAAAAAAATGGCAGTGCCAATAATGACAAAATATTTTTTGGCTGTCACAAAATATTTTAATGTGTTGTCCGATTATGACATCTACAGCCATGAGGCCAAAACCTCTTAACTAATCCCACTAATATCTCTTGTCCAGCAATTGGCACGTTTTACCTTAATCTTATGCGCCAGCGTGTTGGTTTAGTGTTTTCACGTTTGTAAGTATTAAGTGTAAATGTAATACGAGTTGGTTTGTAGATGGTTGAGTGCAATAGAAGGCAACTTCGCCATCCTAAAATACATAAATAAATTAAACACGTACGAAGCCCGACAGGTCTAGGCAGGCGAAATTATTTTTACACTCCGAATGGCTTAGGGAATGTTTTCATTCACAGTCATATCAACTTTTATTTTATCAAAATGCCCTCGTCAATGATAAATAGTCGGTCACTCCTTCGACTCATCTGACTTCAACAAAATCGTTTTGACAACTACCCTCATTGAATATATCAGTATTAACCCTCTTCGGTTTCCATAAAGTGAGTTTCTGCCAAAATAAGGAAACTGGACTTGTGATTGATGGTTGACTTAAAGTCGTCGAAGTAGGAATGTGCTGATGTTAAGAAGGTAATTCTCTAGATTTATTGACATAATGTTTGCTTAGTTGTAATCAACTTGTGTGACTTAATTTTAAAATTCAGAGCCAGTAGTAACACAAGGCATTACTTAACAGAATGTTTTAAATTTAAGTAGCCATCTATATTTACTGATATACGACTGAAATCAGCAAGTAATTAATTTATCTCCATTTACGATTACACAGATCAGATCAGTTAAGATATGTAAAGAAACATAATCTAAAATATACTGTCAACACATAATCTGTATCATGCTTAGCTTTCTACATAGTATATATGTTATGGAGAAATTTAATTAAAAACGACTAAAGGAGACTTCCCCCTTAATTCAGTTTTACGGAGTAAAGGAATGAGAGCAAAGCAAAATTTTCTGAAGCTGATAAAATTAGACGCTCTATTATCATTATCATAATTTGATTTTTGTATTGACGAGTAGCATGAAGTGCATCAATCCCGTTATACATAATCTTTGAATGAACTGTGCTATGGGAGTGCAACGGAGTACGTCCAAGCTACTAAATCCTGTCATCCCGTTATAAGTGCTTATTTTTAGCAAGTGCGCATCTTTCCTAGGTATGTACATGCAAACATTGCTACGTTCTTTTATTTACGCTGTAGGCCTACAATATTTACGTCTAGATTTTGCTGCTCAGAAACGTGTTATCTACACGATAAGTAACCTACTTATTAAGAGACCGTACCAGTATTTCAGGCGCACATAAGCAAACTGCATTAACCCTATATGTAAATCAAGGATATTATTACTATCGTTATAGCAATAAAAGTATTACACTTATCAACATTATCCTCGCATTTTATCAGAGACACAGTCTTTCTCATTTTCGCTTGTGTTCTGGAAAAAGGAGGATAACAAACGGTCACATCATCGTGATACAAAAAAAATCTGTTTTGTAAAATTTGTAGTCATGCATTTTTTACACTTGACTTAGGCGAACGCAGAGAAAAAAAGAATGGCCGTGTCTTTGATAAAACGCGAAGATAATGTTGATATGTGTAATACTCGTATTGCTACAGCGATAATAATATTAACCTTGATTTATATGGGGTTAATGCAGGTTGCATACATGCGCCTGAAACACTGGTACTGCCTCTTTAAATACTGAAGTAATACAGGCCCTCCCTGGTATCATTAGCGATAACATATCATATGTACCTGCGAAGTAACTACCATATTATATAGGCTTCTATATGTCAGCTCCAATTTATTCACTGCACTCTCACAACGTTTTCTTTCGACACTTCAATATGATAGAATTAGTTGTTCGTACATAAAATAGATTCACCAAACGGAAAATTTTTTTTAAATTCCATAATTTAAAAAAAAAATACAAAAACATTCAATCTGGTTTTTATACATGACTTGATTTAGCCAGTGACACTGTTCTTCACTGTGAATTTTTTTCAATTTTTGTAAGTCAGTTATCTTTCCTTTCTACCATAAAACCGTTTTCTACACATTTGAACTTGCCATTATACAAAACTATGATATATATATATATATATATATATATATATATATATATATATATATATATATATATATATATATATATATATATACAAAACAAACCGTGAATCGTTAAAATATAAAATTTATCAAAACATTTAAATTTTTCTGTTAACGGCCCGTAAGACCTAAACGCAGGTAATGCCTTGGAAACTATTACCAGCATGCAGTTATAAACTCTCCCTAAGGCGCCCGCCTGGTGGTCGTGTGTTTGTGTGAGTGATGCACGGCGACAAGGGCGATGTTGAACGGTTCATCTGGTGCGGTATCGCCTCTACCGCAAGACACTGAAATCGCGTACAGTGGTATCGTTGGACACTCGCCTGGCTGACACTTTCAGTGGTGACCCCATCTTTTTATTGGTGGAAAGTTTTAAGTAAAGTCCAATACACTTCTCTATTGTAGTTTAACAAGAATCCCTTTAGCAGTTATTTAGGTATAACAGATTGGAAAAAGCTGTTTTTAGCCATTTTGGATGGTCTGATATGGTCTATCTTATTAACGTGATGTTTTGAAACTACTGTTCCGATGTCGTTTGAAGTGTTTGTTCTTTTCGTAAATGCACACATTAGAAACACGTTTAGTAGTTTCTTAGATAAAAGTGTTCTGCTAGCACGCTGCAACACTGGCTACAAGGCAAGCAGGCGGGCGCCTTAACTAACTTACTTAAAATGGTTCTGCTCTGATCTTCAATCACTACAATTATTGTTGTATATCTTGCCAGGTAACGGTTTGGACCCGTATCCGGGAGGATCCGGGTTCAATCCCCTGTCCAGCCATCCTGGTGTCGGTTTCCCATGGTTACTGAAATAACTCCAGGGGAATGCTGGAATTGTTGTATCTCTAATGTTCTCTTGAAATAGAGCCGCCTAACAGCTACACGAGTAAAGTAGGCATATACAAAATATTTCAGCTTCAGTCCGGAATAAAGTATCTGAACAAGAAAGCTCAGGCTCTTTGTAAGCTAATACGTACTCACATTTGTGCAACTGCGCTAACATTTCTCAATGATTTTTTTTTTTTGCGTTTATAATACGTACATTTTTATTTAATTTCTTGATAACTTAAGACTATGAAACCCGATTATCTTACATTTTAGTTTGCCAGTGAGAGCTCAGTATATTTATATCAATAATAATAATCTTTACCAACTACCACACAACTGCTACTATAAGCAAACACTTGAAAATATTTATACCATAACCTAATACATACAGTTCGTGCTTGCAATGTAATCACAGATATATATATATATATATATATATATATATATATATATATATATATATATATATATATATATACGCACAGTCCAAGCATAGACTGGTTCACAACGTATACGTGACTAACAACACCGTCATTTAAAAATAACCGTACACAAAAAAGTTAAATAAGCTAATAACGTAGACGTCGTATTATTTGTGAAAAATCAACGAAGAGTGGGAAATCCGTGCATTTTCCTCACGAAAATCATCTTTGCTTAATAGTTAGTGGACGGTAGCTTTCTCTTTACGTTTGGGGCACGGAAACAGGGCGATAAGTCGAACATAACACGTCCGTGTAACACTCATCGCCTCTAGGCGCGGAGCTCTGAACTAGCGTCCAGTGTTTTCGAAGAAACAATTGTTCAATGGGACTTCAAGCGGTGACCCTGTTTTATTTGTGGAAAGTTTGTGGCAATGGCCAATGCTGGTTTCTGTGACTTAGTTTTACGATTATGGTCGATATTTTCTCAGCTACAGCAACGTGGAAAAGCCGTTTGTAGCCCTTTCGGTGAGCTTGGGAATCATGATTTTAATAAGCGGACGGCATTCTTTAAATCATAGAAACACCGTTTGAAGTGTGTCTTCTTTTCGTATATAAACTCATTGGAAACATTTTTAGTAGTTACACAAGGAAAAAATACTTTCCCTGCCACGCTACCGCATGGCTTACACGTCCGGTCCACTGACTGTTAAGCCTGCTCGATAGTAAAATAAAAATACATTTTACTGTCGTATACATACAACAAATTTTGTACAATTGGACGTAGTTATGAAAAAAAAGAACCAACCCACAACGTAATTTATTTTCCGATAATAATACCAAGTAATAGGCGAAAGTCCAAAATGTGTCCCAGAAAAAGCATTATCTCATAATATTTGAAGAAAATTAATAGGGAAATCTGTTTCTACAAGGTTGAGACACACACAGTAGACTTTTACCTTGAATGTCTCTCCAGTGAACTGTACGTTGGTTCGTATCTGCATAACTGCGTCCAATTTGTAAATACTGTATTACATTTCATGGCTTTTTCGCCTAGTAAAAATTTTTTACATCTAGTATTTTTTACACATGTCTAAATAATATTCCATTATAATTGGAACTTACCCGAAATAATAACTCACGCTGATAACGTGAATCGCATCAAAACAGTATGTGCCACATGGCACGTAATGAAAACTAAAATAACCCTCATGCTTTTATGTAACTGTGTTTATGCAAGCGACGCAACTCATTACATTTTTTTGCAGTTAGATAAATTTGTTTTCAGCAGAGTTTGTTTATATTAACACGTCGTTTTGCAAAATATATGCCATGCAATTTTGTCATGCAGACTGCTCAAAAGTACGAAAAATAAAAACAGCAAACATTAAAACAAATCTTGCTAAATAACTGGTGAAGTAAATTAAGGGACTTATCTCTTGCGAGATATTAAGTACTACATGAAGAAGACTGCTTCCTGGAGTAATTAACTGAGGCTCCACAAGATAAACGTACGTGCGGGAGAATTTAATTATCTTTGGCGTAGTCTCGTTGACCGGGAGTTAGTGTCCATGTAGCATGAACAGTGAGATGGCAGCGAAGTTAGCTGTTCACTCGACCATCAGGTCTACCACATCTTACATTTCCTCTGCACCTGCTGGCTAAGTGTAGCGCAGAATAATTGCTAAGCCATACACACAGTGCTAGCAGAACCAGTATGTTGCTCAATCGTAATCCTGCCACTACAAAAATAATCTCACATCCTTTATCTTATCATTGTGTGCTAAGAGAACTTTAATTTTCTAGTATTTTTCGTATAAGGGATTCTTATGTACCAGACTAAATATATATTGTATGTAGGCCTATTTTCTCAATATTTGGTAACATTGCAAGTGCTACACGAGAGAGGATATGTTTGAATTGTGGTTGAAAATTGGTTTAAACAGACGATGTTGCAATCATTGAAATATGTGCCAATTGTTACACATTGTTGTATTACTGTTTATTACATTGGTTTTACACGTGTTGAGTGGCTGTAGTACTTTATATTGGAACTAGTTAAGTGCTTAAGTTAAAGGTGAAGGTTACGGTTAAATGAAATATGTTAATCTAATTAAGGTGGCATTACTCTACACAGTTTACAGAATACTACAAAGGTTATATTACATAATTTACATAGGAGGGGAGCGGCTGTTTAGATAATTAAGTTTAGACTCTACTTACTATATGGTGGGTGACCCTTCGGACACCTTAGACCTCACTGTAACATGATGTGCCGGAGGCTGATGATGAATGTGCACGGCTGTCAACGGACGGCGGCACGTCGTGGGTCTCGACCCAGGACCATCCTGGCGAGCGGGTGACGGCTGGAAGGCTTGAAGGAGACAGACCTTGATTCCCCCGATTTATTCCCTTATATTACCACACTTCAGTGCCGGTGGGGAGAATCGCTGAGGCCCTCGTCTTGTGCAACTACTGACCTGATTGCACTGCTTTATATGTTTCTGCTTCCAAAGAGTTAGGACAAATTTGGACAGTAAGTGAAAGGCTATTTGGAGTTCTAGAGGCTTTTTTGTGTGAAATGTATGGAAAACGTTTAACAGATGTAAACACGCTACGTTACCAACTCTATACCACAAAGCTATCATTCACTTCAACAGGGAAAAAAACTGTCGAACCAGAACTTCTTCCACATTGCCAATCAACTTTTCGACTGCATGTTCAAAGAGCAAACTACCAGGCTGCAGTTTGGCGAAGAGCACTGGACCAGAAAATGTGTGCCCCGTCACCCGAAGGACACGGCTGGAAACAAGATGCTGACGGTTGCATTTGCATTAAATGGCTCCAGACTCAACCGGCACCAGAAGAAGTACTGGAATTTGTTAATTGCAAATGTAATTATTGCTCAAAGGAAGCCTGCTCGTGCGCACAGTCAAACCAAAGATGTACAGAACTATGCAAGTGTAATTGTAGCAAAGAAAGCATTCATTCTGAAGCAGAAGATCA
>PNEQ01051539.1:0-13909 GCA_003012365.1 Medauroidea extradentata
ACTGGCGCTGCGCACAGGTCCGTCCACACTGTGTGCAACGTGCGCGTGCAACACCCTTTTGATGTTTCGCGGGTTTACCGACTTTGGATGGAACAGGGTGCGCAGTGCGCCGCGAACCTACTTGCGCGGCTACACGTTGCATGCGCACGTTGCACGAACACGTTGCATTACACGGCGCAGCTCAGATGTGTACGCACCTGTGTCTCCCGTTTCTCCCGCCCCTTCATTCCGGCTCTGCTCAATACTCACCTCACGTCACCCATCACCAGCGCTAAAGACCTCGATGTTAAGCGCTGACAAAAATCTCTCACACGTACAATAAACCGATGTTCTTATGGGCGCCTTATAATGTGCAAGGAGATGTGTGTGTGTTATTTTTTAACGAAACTATTCCACATGAGCTCATTGTGCACACTTCGTATAGGTCGTTCGGGATAAAGTGAACACTAAAAATTTAACCTTTGGAAAATATCACTAGCCGTTACTGCG
Organism: Medauroidea extradentata; assembly: GCA_003012365.1. Taxonomy (NCBI): domain Eukaryota; kingdom Metazoa; phylum Arthropoda; class Insecta; order Phasmatodea; family Phasmatidae; genus Medauroidea; species Medauroidea extradentata. The sequence goes on from PNEQ01051539.1 coordinate 490, forward strand.
TATAAATCAACATTAACTATAGTATACTGCTTGTATGGTTGGCAGCGAAATTACGCAATATAGTTCCGTGTGTTTTCATATTTAAATACAACAATACTGAAACAAAATCAACCGAAATCAATATACTTGTGTTTTATACAAATAATTAACTTTTTTTTTATCAAACCATATAGGTTTCTACCAACTGCACAATTTATCTTACACGAGCAAACATCAAGTGACGTGTCCAGAGAGGTTAGACTTTTCTCGTCGTTAGCCGTTACACGCGGAAAGATACGAATTGACTGAAAATAGAACTTTAGAAGGGCCTCTTTAAGGGCTCACTTTATCCCGTACCGTCTATACAAGGATGGAATGTCACTGTTAGGTCACCAAACTTATTCAAAACATTGCATCGAAGCCCTGCAACACAGCCATGCCTTAAAACGTACTAACAGGATGTATGCGAAACTCAAACAGAAACATGCACACAACTTTGCTACAGACTTCCCACCAATAAAATTATATGACTACCGCTTGAAAACCCATTGTAAAAATGGATCGGCGGGAATCTAGTATGCTAGTTCAGCACTTGGCTCATTGTTGCGAAACGGCAGTTGATGCGTGCTTCAAGGTCGCCCGTACAGTTCCATCACTTCTGAGTGTCTAACGCGCAAGTAGGCAGCGCCCTTAAGCACTTCGAATTGCTTACAATTGATTGTTTACCAAGTGAATATGCCTTCAACAATGAATGTTTTAATTTTAATTCAAATGCTATTTGGCTACCCTAGGATTAAGTGAAAGGTATGGCCCACCAGGTACCTTCTTTAGGCTCGCCTATATGCACCTGGTTGTTAGGTGGTAGTAATTTGTCTGATACAAGAATTGAAATAAAATTATCATAAATGTAACTTAGTTTATGCTTGTCCCTCACGAAAACAATGCAAGGGGCAATGCCCCTTTACCCCTATCCTAGTTCCGGCGCAATTTTTAAAATGCAAACTGAATTACTGAAAAAAAAAAAAATAAAGAGTAGTTTAGGTTCTACTAGCCATCTGTCACTCTACTGCAACAATTGACAAAGCTATGAAAACGAAAAATTATTCAAATTTTTTACAAGAAGCAAACCGTAACGATTGGTCTTGTCAAGAGTAGTCCAACACCACAAATGCATATCATTTCAAACAGGAATCTTGACTACTGACTGCTGTTCGCCAAGTTCACGGTAATGCTGTACGTCTTTGGCGCTGCAATCAGGGCAGTCGGGTTCAAACTTCGCCCACTTCCCTCCCACTAAGATAAACAATTTATCAGAACGTAATTTTATTATCAATTTATGAAATACTCATTTTGCTCGCAATTTTAAAGCATGGCCCCAGCAATATTTATTTACTTTATAATGTTAACATTAGAAAAAAGTGGGTGGAGTTTGAGCCCGACCGCCCAGACTGAAGCGCCAAAGATACACTGTTCTGCGGTAACTTGGTGAACTACAGCCAAACAACAAGGAGGTCAAGCAAAATACATTGGTAGATAGGCGAGTGTCCTGACCTGTTCTTCTACAACCGTGGTTAGAGAGAAACAAGGTGGACAACAGTCCGATTAATCTGTCTGTCTGTTGTCCGACACCAGTACTCGCCATAGAATACAAAAAGTTTGGAATAAAACAGTAAACAGATACAATCAACATAAACATCAGTAATATATCTCCTCCCTGGTGTTAAATATATCAAAATAAACCCAGAAACTCACTCCTGTTATAAATGAAACAAACACACACACACACACTATCTCTCTATATATTTTTTATCACATTAAAGTAACGGTTTTCTTTTTCTCCATAGAGCCCATATCACAATAGACTCTGCACTTAAATTGCGTTTTCGAGCTTGATTACAAATAAATATTGTTCTCGTTTCCAATTACGTTCGTCTCAGGATTTTGCTACTGTATCGCCCATTCGGCACGTTGTATCCATAGATGAGTTATATTTAAGTTACGGTGTGATTTTCTGGGGGAACACAACCAAAACAGCTGACTTGTCTAGATTTAAAAAAATAATTAGAATCATAACAAATAGTAACAGTAAATCCTCGTGAAAGAATTTGTTCAGAACTCTAAGAATCAAGACACTGCCATGCATTTATATTTACCATACCATATTTTTAGTTAATAATATAAGTAAAATTATAAATAGCAATAGCCATCAACACAATGCAAGACAAGCGAGTGAATTACATGTAGTCTTACACAATCCCAAAAATTCTCATTAAGTCCGGATTACATTAATAAATAAACTATCAATAAGTTAATACGGTTTAATTAACAACAAGCAGTTTAAAAGTAACCTAAAATAGTTTTTACTAAATGAAACGTTTTACTCAATAAACGATTATTTAAAGAGATTAAAAAAAATATTGTCAGGTAACATGTGTTTCGTATATTGTAAGTTAATTTTTGAGTTGACTGCAAATATCTGTGTGTTTTGCTGTAGTATTTTGCATTTTCTTTAAGTTGATTTGTAATTTGACTGCAAATATGTTTGTGTTTTGCTGTAGTGTTTTTTACAATCAATGTACAGGTTGTCAACAATGTCTTGTTACCCCCTGTGTGTAGTATACGCATATTGTTATGGTATTATGATGTTGTGGTATCTTGTGTTGAAACATAACCTTGAGTATCCAGTGAATTTATGGCATGTATTGGGTTGTGTTGCAGACAAGGAATATGAACCATGTGTGATACCAGCGAATACACCCTGGAACAGAGGATTGTTGTGAGTGCTTCGGTTCACGAACGTCCTCATACTGGGAAGACATATCGTGAAGTGCGTGCCGATTTCCAACAACGATTCCACAAAGAGGTGCCATCAAAACAAACCCTTCTGCGTTGGGAACAAAAACTCTTTGAAACGGGCAACATCAAAGATAAACCACGAACTGAAAGACCTTTAACCAGAGTGCAACAATGTCAGGATTTCGAGGAATCAGTAATGAAATCACCAAAGAAATCGCTCTGCAAACGATCATCGGAGCTTGGAAAACCGCGATCGACACTGCATAAACACATGAAGAACGACCTGCATCTTCACGCATATCACCCCATGTTTGTTCAGGAGTTATCAGACAATGATTTAGCCCGCAGACGGGATGCATGTGCGTTGCTTCTTCAGACTTTCGACACAATCCCAAAACGTGGAAAGGTCATTTTCAGTTATGAGTGTGCCATCTATCGGAGCTGTCGATCACGTAATGTTGTATTCTCGTCCAAGTAAAATCCACATTATGTCGAGGAATTGGAACATAATCCTCCACATGCCATGATATGGGCAGCAATTAACAATCGACATTTGTTTGGACCATATTTCTTTGATGGAACAGTGAACCAGACAACTTATCTGGACATGCTGCGAACCTGGTTTGTGCCACAACTGGAGGAACTCGGTATTCTGAATGATGTGTGGTTCCAACAGGATGGAGCGACAACCCATTATGCCATCTCTGTAAGGGAATACCTTGCTGAGGTCTTTCGGAATCGTTGGATTGGCCGAGGTTCAGCAGTGATGCCTGCTCCACTTGAATGGCCACCTCGAAGCCGTTGGGGCTTCATAAAGGAGTGTGTTGCACAGCAGCGCTACGAAACCACAGATGAACTCAAAGAAGCATTGAGACTTGCTTTTGCTCGTTTCAGTCCGCAAATGCTTCGGAAGATGTCTCACAGAACTTGGCGCAAAATTATTCTCTGCCACGAGAATGAAGGAGCCCAAACGGATCCACTGGATACTTAAGGTTATGCATAAACTACATACAGGGGGGTAACGAGACATTGTGTATATAACAATGTATTTATTTTATGAAAATATTTTGACAAATCACTCTCGGTGTGTATTGAAGAGTACGTGATGCTTGAAATATGTAAATAAATTCACTCTACGATTTTATTAGACCCATTAACGTAAGCAGTACGACTAGCGGCAGAATTTTTCCCTGCGTCAAACTCTCTCATAAGAAAACACGTTTTCTTTCTACCTTGTAGTATGTTTGACATTAAGCTTGATACACATGACTCATAATTCAGCATTGAATTTCGTACCTAATTCAGTACTAGTATCACTGCGACAGCGTGTACCGCCATTGCGCTGATTCCGGAGAGATTTCCGTACTTAATTTCACAGATGCAGCCTGTCCTATTTTTCATCGTAGTGTATATTCACGCACATGCGCAATGCGAAGTTTCAGCCGGTTCTTTTATAACGTCTTTGATCGTGCATGCGAAGTACGCAAGTAGGGTTGCCAACATGCTTTCGATAGAAATAAAAGGTTTGTTTCCTACTGAACACACGACCGCCAGATGTTTCAAAACCTAAATAATACAAGTTATTTTCACTTTTTTGACAACTACGTGCAAGTCTTGTATGTGAAATAGTTTTCGGCAATTTTACTATTGTAATATATGGAATATGACAACCAACATCACAAATATATATTTTCATTTATGTACCGAAACAACAGTGATAAGAGTGTACACAACACAGACGTTTTGCTACAGAATTCTGTTAAGAAATCTTAATCGACGTTATGAAGGTAAGTAGGCTTTACAACTCGTCGACAGCGAGGTTATTAAAGACGGTGACACACAACTTGCTACAATGACAGGAGCTGGGAGACGAGTCAGTCATGGACTTTGTCAACGAACCATCCCAGTATTCGCCTGGAGTGATTTCGGAAAACCGAAATCAGAATGACCGGAGCAGGGTATCAAACCCGGGTCCTTCCGAACGCGAGTCCAACGTCTTACCGTTGTGTCATCTCGCTCTGTAACGTTTATGAAGAAAATTAAGTAAGGAATTGAGTAGATAATTGAATGGTAATATGCAGAAAGAGGCAATCCTACATTTGATAAAGTAGAACATGAAAAATTGTAACTAAAACATTTTCGTTACTGTGTTAAATAATATTTTCTCATTTCCAAATACCCTATGTAACTTTGCTTGCTTAGCTACTAAAATTTTAACATATAATTACTGATGAGCTGCTCTTATGACTGTTCTTTACGTTTGCGGCTTGGATGTCATCTGCTAAACACCATTCAATTAAGAGGTATGGAAAAGTTAAGGTGTCGAGCGAACGAGTGGAATATTCAATCGTAGGTAAATTCTAAGCTGCTAATCTATTTAATCGAAATTGTTTTGCAGAGTACATATTTTATTAGCGAACGTTAATTTATATAGCACTGGACGAGTAAAAAATAAAAATTGGTATTTAAAAAATAAAGCATAGAAACCACAAAATCGATAAAATTTAGAACTGTTATTTTTATAATTTTTAATATGACAATATACAGGACTCTGTAATAACAGACTTTAAAAAAAACTCGCGTTTTGATTTCAAAGTAATTATAACATCTCTAAACCTATCGCACAAACATTTTCAGATAGAAAAATTACTCACATAATACTGCCCAGTGCTATATAAACAGACCTTCGCTAACAAAATAACTACTCTGCAAATATTTCACTGAAATAAGATGAATAGTTTAGATTTTATCGACGACTGAATATTCCAGTCGCTCGCTCAACACTTAACTTTCCATGCCTCTTAATAATAGTGTTTACCGGGCTATAGTTGGACAGAAGCAAGGAGAGTGTATAGCTACTTACAATGGTCGGCGGTGTTAAGCGGGGCAGCTCCTCCTGGGCAGTGCTCGGCGCCTTGAGTGGCAAGGTGGACAACAGCCTGGGCAAGCCCCGGTTATCTGTCTGTCTATAGTCCGACACCAGACCTCGCCTTTCACTATCACCTGGTTGGGGAGTCACATTTCCCCTCGACGGGAGTTCGTGGTCGTCTAGTGCACGTGTCAGGGGGGCACACGGCCCGACCCTCCTTCAACACCGAGTGATAGGTTTGATTGAGTTAAACATTTTCCTGGTACGACCAAATTTAATAATTTGTTTATGTATGGTGAAATAAATATTATTGTTGCTTCAAGCAAGGGCTGTCCCAATACATAAAAATAGCGGGAAAAAAATTAAAATTACAGACCAATTTCTATATTGCCTGCAATTGAAAAATATTAGAAAATTGTATGAAGGTTAGACTAGTTGCATTCTTAGAAACGTACAACGTATTATGTAAATACCAACATAGGTTTAGAGCAAAATTCAGAACACTGAACGCAGCAATAGATATTCTACTTCAACTTGAGGAAGGCTTAGACAGACAGAAAAAAAAAATTGTTATAGATTTTTATTTTCAGACCTACAAATTGCATTCGATACTGTTAATCACTTTTAACTTATTATAAAATTAGAAAATGTTGATATTAGAGGTAAACAACTGGTTTAGGAATTATCTAAGTGGGAGAGTACAATAAGCGTCACAGTACATGAGAGTAAGGAATTAGTTACTGTGGAGTATCACAAAGATATGTACTAAGGTCCCTTATTTGTTTAATATGTTAATATTATTTTTATTCCTATTGTTTGTACAACGTAACAATATCATGTAATATGCCTACCTTGTTGCTATGTTAACGTAGTAGTACTAGCCACAACAGTATAGTTATTTTATTTGTAATCAATATAGATGTACAGTAGAATTGTTTGTTCCTGAATGAAACGTCAATGAAATACGCCTACAAATGTAGATGTTCTGCTAATTGACACAGAAATTGTAAAATCACTCTCATGGTGTGATTACAAACTAAAGCTTGTACAAACATTAAAACCGAATTTACACATCGGCCCAATATACTGGGCAAATCTTGGAAAGAGATAAGGCCAATGTCCAAGGGATGGCCAGTCGTTATTTACACACTGGTCTAATTCACGTTTGGCCAGTATCATCGCCAATTTTGATGTTGAGATGTAAATTGTTTATACCTCTTAGTCTATGAGTGTGATTGCTATGACTCGAGTATAATAGAAGTTGTATGTAGTTTAGTATTCTTTGGTCTATGGCTGTTTGTTTTAACAGTTTCGTACATTGTTTATGTGCTAGTTAATATTTAAATAAATACCGTGTTAAATATCGTTTGCTGAATTACTTCAATTTAACTCTGCAAAGATTATGGGCCCAGGCAAGCAATCTAGGCCTATACAAAGCTGTGGCTATTCGGTACTAGAATGAAAATAATATAAACATTTTTCATCCAAAGTTCGCACAAGGATAATGGTGTCTAATGCTTTATTCTTCGTGGAAAAGTTACGAGGCCGGGAAAACTACTCATCGTGGAAGTTTCACTTGAAGGCCCAATTAAACCTGGACGACCAGTGGGACGTTGTGGAAGGCACGGTGAAGGCACAAGATGCAAAAGAAAAGGATAGGAAGGCACTATCTAAAATATCGTCGCTGGTAAAAAGTGTAAAACGGCCAAAGAAGCATGGGACACAATACAAACGTTGTTCGAAGACTCTGGTCACACCAGAAAAGTTGGCTTGTTGCGGTAGCTAGTGTTGACAAATCTAGATCGGTAGAAGAGTATGTCAACCAGATAATCTCAGCAGCCCAACACCTGCAAGAGATTAAGTTTGATATATCTGAAGAATGAATTGGAACGTTGTTATTGGCCGGCTTCCAGAAGAATATAAGCCCACGATCATGGGGCTCGAAAGTTCTGGAACTCCGATCACAGCCGATGCAATCAAAATAAATCTGCTGCAAGATGTGAAGAAAGGGGCAAGACCAGCGAGATCAACAAATGAAGACACTGCTCTTTACAGTAGCAGGTATGCAAACAGCGAGACACGACCCGGTGCGGTGACAACAGCAAACAACACAGCTGTAAGCAGAACAAACAACCCCGCAGATGTTATAACGCCAATCGAGTAGGACATTTCGCCGCGGACTGTCGCAGTACGAAGAATGGCGATAAACAGGATAAGTCCAGTCACAGCAAATGGTCTGACAAGAAGAAAGATAATGCATTTCTGGCATGTATGTTAACAGATGAAAATAAGAATAATTCTGAGTGGTTTTTGGATTCATGTGCTTCAGTGCATTTAACAAAAGACAAACTACAGAAGCCCATGTCTGATTCTAAAGTAAAAATATTTACTGCAAACAGCGAACCTCTGGTTACGAAGCAGTAGGGAATGTCAATATTGAACTGTCAGTCAATAATAATACCTCTGTCAAAAGCACACGATGTACATTGCGCTCCACAAGTCGCAGCTAACCTCCTCTCCATTGGTAAGATAACAAGTAATGGGAATACAATTATTCTCAATGCAACAGGTGGAAAATTTTTTAATTCAAATAAAGAATTGGTAGCGTTAGCCACAGTTAATAATGGCATATATCAGTTGAAGACAACCCACAACAGTAGCACAGAGCGAGCATATTCTGTTACAAGTAGTGAAGATTTGTGGCATCGTCGATTAGGCCATTTAAACAGGAAGAGTATGAACCTGTTAAAAATGATGGCTAATGGTGTCGAAGATATGCAAATCAGTAAGTCGCCTTGTGAAGTTTGTGCTAAGGGCAAACAAAGTCGCCTGCCGTTCAAGAAAAGTGAATTTAGAGCCACTGAACATCTGGAATTGGTACACACAGATTTGTGCGGACCAATGGAAACGACATCCATAGGAGGCAGCTGATAATTCTTCGTGCTGATTGTCTATTACACAAGGTACACCCATGTTTATTTTTTGGAGAGCAAAGATCAGGTATGTGATGTCTTTAAAGAATATTGTGCTCATGTGGAGAATAAGTTAAGTAAGCAAATAAAATGCTTACGATCTGACAACGGAACTGAATTTGTGAATTACGAGTTCTCCGGCTTCCTGAAAATGAAAGGAATCAGACACCAAAGGACAGTTAGAACGTCACCACAACAAAACGGCGTTGTTCAACGTGCCAACCGCACAATAGTTGAGAAACCACATTGCTTACTTCAAGATGCTGGGCTGCCTAAAACATATTGGGCTGAAGCAGTGTCGACAGCTGTTTACATCAACAACCGATGCCCAACACAGAAACTGGAAGATAAAACTCCTTTCGAGGTCTGGCACTCAAGAAAGCCAAACCTTAACTACCTTAGAATCTTTGGTTGCGATGCCATGGTGCAAACACCGAAAGAGAAAAGACAAAAATGGGACTCATGCTCTACGAAAATGATATTCGTGGGCTATTGTGGCGATACTAAGGGCTATCGATTAATGAATCCAGTAACACGAAAAGTCACCATTAGTAGACATGTCATCTTCCTTGAAGAGAAAATGATTGAAAAACCAATTAAGGAAGCTGAATGCATCCCTGCTCAGACCCTTGCAGAGGCCATATTTAATTATGCTGAAGAAGACATGCGAGAGTTGAAGCACCAACAAAAAAGTGCCATTATTGCTTCTGATTCAAATGAAGATCTGGTCCAGGACTTAAGAGAAGGAAAACAAACTCGTTCTAAAGATGAGCAGCTGAGAAGATCTGATCGTGTTCCGAAAAGGAAGAATGACCCAGATTTTGTGTCATATTATGTGCCAGATAGTAATGAACCTCTAACACTAGGGGAAGCATTAGCAAGCTCAGAGGCTCCAAAATGGAAGAAAGACATGGCTGAAGAATTAACCTCATTCGTCAAAAATGAAACTTACGAATGGGTCGATCTACCAGAAGGAATAAAAGCATTCAAGTCAAGGTGGGTGTTCAAAATAAAAAAACCCAGGCACCAAAGAGCAGAAATATAAAGCTCACTTGGTGATAAAGGGCTGCACTCAGAGAGCAGGAATCGATTATGAGGAAACTTTTTCTCCTGTCGTAAAGTATTCCTCGCTAAGGAACCTGTTTGCACTGTCGGCCAAAAAGAATTTGGAAATAACCCATACGGACGTCAAGAATGCATATCTGCGTGGTCCTCTAGACGAAACAATATATTATGTCCAGCCCCCCGAAGAACAAGAGGAAAGGTCCCCTGGAAAAGTCTGGCGTCTGAAAAAGGCAGTGTATGGTCTGAAGCAGGGCGGCAGATGCTGAAACCATCGCTTGCATCAGGTTCTTACGGAAATGGAACTCCAACAGTCGAAAGCAGACCCTTGTGCTTATTTTAAACATACAAGAAAAGGTCTTGTAGTATGTGTGGTGTATGTTGATGACCTCATTATTTTTTTCGGATGAACAACTCCTGAAGAAACTAGTACAGAAAAAATTAGAAATCGAGTTCCAGATGAAAAACCTAGGAAAGACCAAGAACTGCATTGGCATAGAGATCACCAGGGACAAAAAGGAAGGGAAATCAAGATTTAACCAGACTTCATACATAGACAGGATACTGGAGAAGTTCGGAATGTCTGACTGTAAGCCTGTCTCAACACCAGCTGAAGTCGGCATCAACCTTCGAGCGACCTCGAATGATATCAGTGAAGGTAATCGTGAAAGTGTAGTTCTGTGCAGCGAAAAAGTGCCTTATCAGCAAGCAGTTGGCAGTTTGCTGTATGTTTCACAAATATCAAGGCCTGATATAGCCTGTGCTGTTAATTCAGTGAGCCAATTGTACAAAAGTTCACAGAAATGCCACTGGCTCGCTGTAAAGAGAATATTCAGGTACCTGAAAGGAACCAGGGACTTAAAACTACAATACATTAGAAAGTCATCAAGATTTGTTGAGCTTCAGTTACGCAGACTGGGGAAGTTAGTCGAACAACAGGCACCCGATCACAGGCAGCAGCGTTAAATTCATGGGTGGTTTGGTCTCATGGTTTAGCAAAAAACAGAGAACAGTGGCATTAAGTACTGTAGAGGCAGAATATATGGCCCTCAGTTTCACAGCACAAGAGATTTTGTAGTTTAGGGTGCTATGTAAAGAATTGCAGCCAGACTCTGAGCCCAAGCCTTCTTTAATTTACTGTGACAACAAGGGTGCTATTCAGTTAGCCAAAAACAACATTACGAGTCAGAGATCAAAGCATATTGATATCAGACATCATTTTATCAGAGAATATGTACAAGTAAAAGACATTGAAATTGACTATCTGCCAACTGAAAGAATGGTATCTGACATTTTGACGAAACCTTTGACCCGAGAGAAACACGAATACTTTGTTTCCATGTTAGGTCTCAAGTGACTGTTAATGTAATAAAATTTTGATTTCGAAATTGTCTTTGTGTAGATTGTGAAATTAAAAATTTCGTTGTAAAACGTCTTTTCACTCTATGCAACTACTGATAAGTAAGTACAGTACGCATAACTCAATTAATTAATTAAAGCTTTTCTCTTCACTAAAATGTAGGTTGTATAACTGTCATGGTTGTAGCTTAGTTGCTAACAAGTCGGTTGTACGACTGTCATTGTTGTAGCTTGGTTGCTAACAAGTAGGTTGTATAACTATCATTGTTGCAGCTTAGTTGCTAACAAGTAGGTTGTACAACTGTAATGATTGTAGCTTAGTTGCTAACAAGTAGTAGGTTGTATGACTGTCATTGTTGAAGCTTGCTTGCTAACAAGTTTATTGCATAACTGTCCTGATTGTAGCTTTGTTGCTAACAAGTAGGTTGCTCAACTGTCATTGTTGCAGCTAAGTTGCTAACAATTAGGTTTTACAACTGTCATTGTTGTATCTTGGTTGCTAAAAAGTGTGTTTTATAACTGTCCTGGTTGAAGCTTGGTTGCTAACAAGTAGGTTGTACAACTGTAATGATTGTAGCTTACTTGCTAACAAGTAGTAGGTTGTATAACTGTCATTGTTGAAGCTAGCTTGCTAACAAGTTGGTTGTTCAACTGTAGCTTGATTGCTAACAAGAAGGTTGTACAACTGTCATTGTTGTAGTTTGGTTGCTATAACGTAGGTTGTAAAACTGACATGGTTGTAGCTTAGTTTCTAACGTTGTATACATTACATGGTTGTAGCTTGGTTGCTAAAAAATAGGTTGTATAACTGTCACTGTTGTAGCTTGGTTACTTACAAGTACAACTGTGATTGTTGTTTATTGGTTGCAAAAAAGGAGGTTGTACAAATGTCATTGTTGTAGCTTAGTTGCTAACAAGTAGGTTGTGAAACTGTCATTGTTGCAGCTTCATTGCAAGCAAGTGGGTTGTACAACTATTACTGTTGTAGCTTAGTTGCTAACAATTGTATGTCGTGCGTGGTGAAGTCACATTTCTGATTATGTGATCCATTTGTAGGACTTTTCCCGACATTTGCGACCCCATGTACCCTGTATCAAATTGCTTGTCTCAAAGTCATTTACGTCGCTTCAGGGAGTTTTAAATGTGCTTTAATGTTAACATTCAGTTATTACTTAACACGAATTCATTAATATTTAAATTTACTGGCGTAGAATCCGTTCTGCTTGTTGATTGGCTGCGCACAGAACACAACGCACGGCGCACAGAAAAGTTAAAAATTCGCTAACTCATAGTATGGCGATCGTGTGCTATCTCATGCGTCTATGTAGCGGCTGCTACATATTAATACACGTAGGCTATAACTTCTGTGTTGTTTGTGTTCTGTTGCCGATGTAGCAAAGCCCTTGACGGCGTTAGTCGGAGAGTTTCTACAACAAATGAACTTATTACTTCTACAAACCAAATTGTGTATTTTCTTGAATAAATCGTTTCTTGTACACTAATGAGGTTAAATATATTTTGACCAGCACTTAACCTCTAGGTCATTAGCGCTGGTGATGTGAGTATGGACCAGCGCCAGAATCGGGCCAACGTAGGCATGCAACGTTGGATCAACGTTGAAATGTCGCGTGAAACAACGTAAGTCCAAAATTGATTTTTTAGTTGGATTCTTACTAGTTTCCTACATTGGCCCAACATCACTGGATTGTTGAAATTGTGTGTGTAACATATGTAATGCCAACCATTTATCAACGTTGCGCCAATATTTCTCTGCAAAAATACACACAAAATTGACTCTACAAAAGTTAAATTAAACATAATATCCATAAGTATTTTATTCTCAGAGTTCTTGTGGGTTACACAAATTATTAAAATAAATTTAAAAAATTTCGACCAGAATCGAGGTAGATTCGAGCCCCAGTCAGAGATTATGTCGGAGTCCCGTTACCAGAAATCCATTGCCTTGCCAATTGCTCTTTTTTTTTTATTTATTTAATGTAAAATGTTTGGTGCAGCGGCGATGCGGAATCTTCCGCATCAACACTGCACCAACCATTCCCCCCTTTAGGTTTGACATATTTCGAGTGACCCCAGTAATTTCCGTGAGACAATTTGGATGGTGACAAGGTTTGAGACCCAATGGACGAACACAAATTAACACCCAGCCTGACCTGGGAATCGAACCCAGAACCCCTCGCATCAAAGTCGGCCGCTCAACCAACTTTTTTTTTTTTTTTAAATAAAAATGTTAGGCTCCTTGGCGAGGTCGCAACATCGCCAACGAGCCAAACATCCCCCCTTTACAGCTTAAGTATGGGACAATTCCCCAGTTGTGACAGTATTTGGTGACTCTGACAATTGAAAAGACGCTAACGGACAAACA
>PNEQ01051540.1:0-13910 GCA_003012365.1 Medauroidea extradentata
GATACGACACTGTCAGCTCTCTACAGATCACAAGCACTGCTAGGACCGTATTCCATCTGCTGCTGAGGTTGCTGGCCTGTAATAAGCCAGATACGACACTGTCAGCTCTCTACAGATCACAAGCACTGCTAGGACCGTATTCCATCTGCTGCTGAGGTTGCTGGCCTGTAATAAGCCAGATACGACACTGTCAGCTCTCGGCGATCTCAGTAGTTGAACTTAAATGGAACGGTTTGCCAGTAGGAATAATAGTATTTGTACTTAAACATTTTTAATTGATTTATTATTTACTTAATGAATACTTACTTGAAAATAACAACCATTTTTTAATTCGTAATAAACATTATTTTATAATATACTCTTCTTAAACAAATATCAACCATATGTCAGGAAAAAAATATTTACATCGGACAACAAACCATGCTTAAATAATTTGCAGTTAGGTTCCGTTAAGCACATGTATTTGCCATATTTAGGTCGACTTCGTTTACTGGGACTGCCTTACCTCCTGCCAAGGAGCGCAAGACCAATGCTGACAGCCGATCTCTCTGTGTGTTTAAATTGAATCAACCTATCTAAAGGAACGATGTTCAGTAATCTCAACTGATGTCTGCAGCAAATGGAACGCGGCCAAGGTTATGTATATTCTTGCCACTTGTGCTCTTCAGCCATATTGCAGTTCCTCGCGGAGTGCAGGGAAGAGAAACAAGCGCATGTAGGTACTTGCAAGTGGCTTGCTCACTGCACGGCCGTATGTAGGCCGCGTGTTATCACTGTAATTGGCGTGTTATCTCCTCTAAGCCCCGTGGTAGGAGGTGGCTTGAACACAGCAGATACCGTATACATGAGATATACGTACACTGCTATACTGCGAGGCGTTACCACTGATAACAAACACTCCCTGTTTCGTGTACGCCAACGATAAACAGGTACTAGTATGTAATTCTCATACTCCTGTTTAAATATTTCACTGACTTTGACTTTGAAATGCTTCACGACTGCAACTAAATTCACAGGGAATATACGTAAGACATGCACTTTATACCTCAGTTCATGTGAAAAAATACTTACAAATAATTTATAGACAAAATGGCTGCTACTCCAGTGAGTATTATCGTGTATGTTTGATATTTTCTCAGAGTTCAGAGAATGTGCCTCAACACGAACATGGATTTAAAATCTAGCTTGTCCACCAACGATTCGGCAACAATTCGGGGTCTCTACCAACCATGAGTTCTGTCGCGGTGCATAAATTTAATTACAGCAATACACCCACGCACACAATTTACCTGATTAGTAGGGACCTTCGAAATGCACAGTATTTTTGGGACCAGACTAGACTTCACCATCCTGAGTACACCTGAGTACAATATGTGATTCCGTTGGCTACGGGCCTGCATATGTGATATCAGTTACGTGTGTGACTGCTGAACAGGAGGTTGATCACTGTACCATGGCTCTTTTAGTTATTAGACATATGTATTTTCCACAGAAGAACCACATACTTGGCAAATAAGGGTCGCCCAATGAGTGGATATTCATTTGGAGTCTTGTCTGGTGGCAAAAAATAACGTCAATTTTGAATGTCTCTACTAATTAGAGTAATGTAAATGTTTACTAATTTGTTTGGGAAGTTAATTTTCCCCTGCCCAAAGTGCTAAAGTGCTGCACTGTGCATTAAATTGATCACACGACAGTGATGCTGCTCGACAAACCTATGTGTAGCCCTGGGTAGGGGAGGTGTTTCGAGGTTGTCTTGTGAAAGCAGTGGAGGGGAATGTCTTGGTGCCCTCAGGTACACTCCGTTCATATTGTAAGCAACCATTTGTAGTGGGTCTAATAGGCCGGTGCAACCCATGAATTGAAGTTTTTACTGGGGAAACTAAAGTTTTGGTGGTTGGTAGAAACTAATGGAGGCACTTATTCCCAAACGTCCCAGCCCCTTCCTTCCCTTTATGCTTTTCACCCGACATTCGATTAAAAGTATTTAACCGCAGACTTTTACAAACTGGCTCATATTTCCGTAATCAATCGACGTAACCGGAAACATGTTTTCTTTTTGATTTCTTGAATATTTTTTTACAAAATAAAACACAATATTGAATACATCAGTTTAACGTATACATCGTGCTATCTACTTTTACAAATTAACACATAAAATAAAAAATCAACAAGCAATGTCACACATATTTGTGATACAAGTAAACAGAAAACATAGAATGTTCAACATTCCTAATCATATTACTTATGTAACGTAAAATAAATATTAATTAAACTTGTAAACGAAAGTACATGTCCACATATGATAATAATGACCAATAAATATCAAGAAAAAACCTTATTAATTGAGATGCTATCAACGGTCTGGGGACAGTAGCATGAAAAATTGATGTAGACTTGCTGTAATGGGACAGGTATGCGATGGGCAGTATGTTTGTTCTACGAAAATGCATTATCGAGTATGCTTTCACGTTTTCATACGTATCTACTGATATGCCACTATATCCTCTCGGTGCAAACAAACACCCGTTCCTGACACACAGTTCCTGTCACACCGATTGTTCCTACTTTGCTACCACAGTATGCATTTTGTATATCACAATAACATACTTGCAGATGCGCGGTGCAAAACGACTCGACCTGGACAACTACACTGGTTGTCACTTTCCTGCTGACGAGACTGTACACACTGCTTTTCGTGCCGGTCAGGCTACTTGCTTGCTATTGGCTGGGAGTGGTAATGGGGCAGAGGAGAGTATGAGGGTGGGGTATGTCAGAGAGGGAGACGGCTGTAGTTCACATATTTTCCGAGGACACACTTAGGTTTGTCGAGCAGTATTTCACTCAATATGTAAGGTGCTATTGTTCGTCATGCGCAGATATTTATGCGTGTGTCGTAAATGGAACGTTCGATAAAATCGTGCCAGAGTAACACATAACTGAGAAGTAACTTTCTTTATGAATCCTTCAGTGGTTGAGGCACTTGTGCTAGTTATAGAGGTTCGTTTTCAACACCTACTGTAAATTTAATATAATATCATTAATTAATGATGTGTAGTACAATATGTAGAATAGCAATAAAAGGAAATTTGGTATAAATATGTCCGCCCAAATTTTATTATTTATGTTCATGAATAATTTTACCTTACTGTATTTTTACATATTTGCAGAATTACATGTATGCAATTCTCTGAGCTCTTTGGGATAAAGATCTTATAATTAGAAATTTAAAAAGTCTGATTAAGTTCTTGGTTTATTAGCGCTCAAAGCTTACAAAAATACACAAAACAGCAATCAACTATAGCTTTCACGACACTCTTATTGTGCCCCCAATGACTACTGCGCCACAGAAACTTTAACTAACTTTATGTCTACCATTAATCAATTAAAGACTACAAATCTCAATAAAAGTTTAGTCATATATCCCATTAACAGTTTTTCAAATAGTGATACAACCTTAACAGTCCGAAGTGGTGATGAATCGCAAGCACCCCAAATGCATCACTGTCTTCACTCTTGAGGTCTTCGGTTCGACTCCCGTCGCGCACCTCCTTTATATCCGTCGACCCGTAGCAACAATCTTCTTGTTTCGCCCAATACTGATCCAAAGGTATGTGCCTGCAGCCTCACAATAGACTGACGTCACCAAGTTTTCACCAGTCTCGCTCCACAAGCTCAGCACCTTCTTCTAGCAGGGCCAATAGCGAACTCCCTGAATCGGCAGGTCCGGAATATATATACTCGGCTCACCATTCAGGGAATCACCGTATTTCAGGGGTCTAATAATTAGGGCCACGATTTTGTCACGAAAAGATTGTAGCCCCACTTTGTTTCAGTGTCTCTCGCGCACATCGGTAGCTCTGCTTTATGGTTATTGGCAGCGCGTCTTTGTTCAGACACGTTTCTCATTTGACTGCACCAATCAGAATAAGATTATTGTGACCCCTTACGTCTGTAATTTGCCACGGCAAGTGAGAGTAAAATTATCCAACTACGGGCGATGTAGCAGACCCGTAGACGTGCACATGACGCATCGAAACCAAATGTTGCAAAAATCTTTTCACCATAAAATCGTGGCTCTACTAATAATATATCATTCACACCTGCCCGGAGTCATGTTGGCACAGGCGTCATCTGGGAATCCCAGGCTACACTCAGCTTCTGAAACACGCATGGGGAATCCCAAAGACGTCTCTCGGGAGTATTATATATAACATCCGGGTAAAACCCATGCCGCAACTGTAATCGAATCATCGGGTTGCCCACCTAGTATGGTGCAATGTTCTTCCACCCAGGCCAACACGCAACAGTATTTTAATCCCTAACTTGTAAATGAATTTTTCCGTATATTTGTCACGTAATTTCCCACAGTTTGTTAAGAATATTTCCCTTAATTGTTTGTGTAAATTTACCACACATAATTTTCTGTTTAATGTAAGTGCGATGTGCTTCATTCACAAGTAAAAGGGAAGTTTCTGTTAGTGTTTTCAATGCATGTGCGTGTGCGCGCGCTTGCGCACACAGGCCCACGTATACTCGACATGCCTAATAAATACAAGCCTTTCACCACCACCCGACAATCTGATGAACGACCGTTCCATTGTATTTGCGAAGTCGTTTATTTCGTTCATTAAAGGAGGCGTTGTAATTTTCCGAGTCATGTACTTTTATTCCACATAGTCTCTTAAAGGCCTCCCTGCCTGCGTTTGAAATGCTTTGCCGCGAGTTGTACGTTTTTTTCTCGAAACTACTTTATGTATTATATTTTGCATGGCTGCGAAAAAAACACACAACTCAAACAGTGTTGCCGCAAATTTAAAATTCGGCTTTCTTAGTAATAATATTTTTTGGGCATCTTAAAATGTCTGAAAGAGGTTTTTTCAAAATGCCATATGTGAGAAAATACCAACTGGAATGTAAAGACAAAAATTAGAATCATTGTTCGGGTGAAGTGAGTGAAGAGACTTTGGTTAGCACTTAACATCTAGGTCTTTAGTGCTGACATTCGTTGGGCTTTGAACCATACTGTTACAAGCTTGCGGGCTAGGTACGTTTGGGGATGGAGGTCTTTGATAAAATAAAGAAAATAAAGCTAACCTAGTTTTTTTTACAACTGTGTATACAAGAAAAAAACAACCTATGTCTATAATGATTTATACAGTAAATGTCAAACAAAACAAATTACTACTATTTTCATAACGGATAAAAAAAATACATCTAAATAAGTTCTCTGTATATGGAAAGGTTACTAGTCACTCACAATGGTGGACCCAATGAAATAATACCGAAGAATCTTTCTGGCCTGGAAACACCTTCTTCCTACTACTTGCTGCGGTCCCACTCGCTGGACGCCCTTGAGCAGTCGTCGCAATCCAATACTTGTCACTATCACTTGAGATCACACTAGGCACCTGCCAGCATAAACTCTCACTCTCCTGCTGCAGCTCCCCCTTATATACCCCACCGTCCTTCTTCTCGAATTATCTCGGCGGGTCTCTGTTCTCCAACCTCCTGGAAAGATGTCGCTTCAATGTCAAGCACCACCCAGAGAGGTAAAGAGGGAACAGGATCATTCCAGATCACGATATTTTCTCTCGGTTACCCGATACTGGGCGCATGTGGTTATCATGGAGTAATACAATCCATGCGGCACCCGAGGAGGCCTTTTAGCGCTGCCGCCACTGTATTGTATTTCGCGTCAAATGAAATTATGTTATCACCTCATAGTTTCCTGTAAGTACAGACCCTGAATGATCGCGAAGAGACTTTTACAGCAATGTGTTTCACTTTCTTACGGGTACATCTGTGGTTTTACTTCACGGTCAATGATTGGGTCTTAAGATTCTACCCGAAAATCACATCACTGTGGTGTCTAATCCTAATACAGCAAAAATGCTGGGAATCTTTGGCTGGTGATGACGATCGACAGCTCTTTATGGGTTTTCCTTGGTTTTTTACTGTATTAAGAATAAGAATAAGGTTTTCTCTTCTTGTTCGTGTCCTCTCTTTCTTGTGTTTTGTGTCGTCATTTTGCGCCAGGAAAGTTTTTCCGACCATAGCATTGCTATGCGATTTCCCATCGCCTGAGTGTACTCTGTCTCTCCTGAAAGTTTGTAACCACTGTGCTGATACATAAGTACGTACATACATACATTACACACACACACATATACATACATGCATTCATACATACATAACATACATACATACATACATTCATACACACATACATACTCACATACACACACATATGTGTGTATGTATGTTGAGGGAGAGAGAGGGAGAGAGAGAGAGGGAGAGAGCTTGGAGCGTCCTTTCTGCTCGCTTACATACAGCACGAAGGCCTACAGGGGGAACAGGATGTGATGTCAGCAATTCCGTGTGTCACTTGTGCTGCGCGTGCATATCATACACTATCGTGGGACTATGTGAGCGCCTCGTACACTTGTACTTATCCTGCTTGCATCACGCTAGGGATATATGTTGTGGAGTCGAGGACAACACAACACTACACATCCACATCGTCTGCTCCCAGCAACTTAACTCACATAGTTCAGGGACATCTTCCTGCTCTCACCAGCTTGTCAAGTAACCGTGCTTCCGGGACAACGTTTTATCTTCACGGCCGTGCACAACTTAATATTTACCCCTAACAGAAGTAAATTATTCTTCAGGCCGCCGTCTACCTGGGGCTGTTCCCCGCGGCTGATACCTGGAAGCCAGGAAGCTTTTCGCCTACGACGTTCTTGATTAATACGCCCTCGCGACCTGTTGCGCTGTAAAAAATTATCCATACAGCGTTCTGATTTTAATTTAACATGCCACTCGAGATATAGTAATAAGTCATTGTGTGACATGGCATGACATTCCATCAAATATGTGTTCGTTTGTCTTAGGAACATACTTACTTAGTGTTTGTCACGTGAAATTATACAGTAAGGCTACGTTCTTTGTAGAGGGAGGTAAGTTTTAAGTTATATTATGAAGCGACTATATGTTAGGTTAAAACAGCGACTGAATTGTCAGGTCGACAGCTCCACCTTAATTACGTAGCCGATGTTGATGTCTTGATCTGAAGCATGAGCCATGCTGTGGCGTGGCGCGGAAAGTATTTTTTCTGGTATAACTATTTAAAAAATTTTGCAATCCGTTTATGTAAGTAAAGAAGATACGCTTAAAATTATGCTCCTAAGATTTTAAAAATATCATCCGATAATGATAATCATGCTTTCCAAGCTCCTCAAAACAGCGAAAAATGAATTTTTCACGTTGCTGTAACTGAGAAAATATCAATTGTAATTGCAAAACAAAATCATATAAACCTGCATTGGACTTTACAACTTACATTCCACAAATAAAATAACACAGTCATCGTTTGAAGTGCCCATTGAGATACTGTTTCTACGAGAACACTGCGCGCTAGTATAGCACTTCGCGTGTAGAGGCGATAAGGTGTTTGACGGACGTGATATATTCAGCTTATCGCCTTCCCTGTTTCCGTGCCTCATGACAAACAAAACAAGGCTATTGTAATAGCTAATTAGGTAAATAAGTAAACTTTCGTTACTTAACTAACTAATTGAATTTGTCTACGAAAAATTACGTTACATAATCTGAACTATTTTCAACAACACAATAATACGATTGCCCGATATCAACTTGCCTTTAGGCTAAACATTATAGCTGTCGCAAAACCAGTTGCAACAAGGGATCATGACTTTAAAGTGGCGCTGGAAGTTCTGCACGCAGGACGATGTGACACCAGGTGCACGTGGCAGTGTTGTCCTTATAGTTCAGTTACAACCGGCCGTTAGACAGGCAGGTAGAAGATCGCTGTAAGTCCACGCCTGGTAGTTTTACTGTGATTTTTAGAATATATTTTCAAAACAACATCATTTTCATATCGAAGAAACCTTACATTGTTTTGTCTCAAATCTATCGTAGTTTATTTGCACCTACTTTTTTTGTAGCAGCTAACCTCATGTTTTTTTTTTTTTTTTATTTTTGCACTCAAAGTATCACCATTTTGTTATAAAAATAAAGCCAAAATAAATCAAAATAATTTTTTACGTATGAATTTGGCATTTATTTGAAAAATACTTTACATAATTGTGCTTCGTATGGCTGTTCTTAGTCTTGAATTTTTTCAAAGCACTCCGTAAAAAAGTTTTGAATTTTTTCTGCACCGATGTAAAAATGACTACCGTAAAATTGAGTGAATAGGAACGCTGGGGCGAACAGGGACAAAATTTCAAACAGATTCCTAGCTTAGACCTTTACCTGAAATCAAATTATTTTTCAATATAATTACTCTTTGTAAAATTATTAACTGCCAACCTTAAGGAAAAACTCTGTTTTTTAACCCGCGTACTGGAACTTTTGATTTGAAATTTCGCCTGTATTCATCCCAGCGTCCCTATTCACCCCATTTTACGGTACGTATATACCAAGGCCCTAACTTTGTTACATAACCTGGGTATATCCACTACGAGGACATATTTTGTAGTTTAGTATTAATGCTTCAGTATTAACTGAGACTTGTGGCCGTATTGATTTGTGGTTTAAATTGTGAATGTGAGACGAACTGTTTAATTTGTTTTGGAAAAAGTCTTGCAATGGGAGTGAATGATTTTCAGTAAAGCCATGAACATATGCCACTGCAGCATAGTGACATTGTGTAAATAATGTGACTACAGCTTATGTTGGCTACATTTCCTTGTTTGTTATTACCTCGTCTTATTGTGAGCGAATAAATACTTAGTGCTGCAATGGTGTATGTCAACGGTTTCACTCAGTATCATACTGGAACTTAGTTCAGATACATTCTGATTGCTTTAAATTGTATCGTATTAAAGCGTCAGTAGTATAGTTTTCGACTGACGTAATATACCGGCATATTTTAACTGCATAATTAGAAAAAATACGTTTATATTTAAGCACGGAATCCTGTTAACCATAGTTTCCAATAATTCACTCATCGACATTTTACGTGTTAATACATATGCTAACAAGTGACAACATTCAAAGTTAAACCTTTGCCGAATTAATAAATTAAAATATTGCTTTAGTTACAATTGAGGTGGAATAGTGTATAGTCGATCGTAAGCAGAAGAAACGACTCAGTTCGTTTGTAAATTGCTCAGCTGCGAACAAATTGTACGTACGTGCGTTGTTTACCTTTTTCGTAACTATGCGCACGTTTTCTTATCAGAGTATACACCACTCCCAGCTTACATATCGACGAGTAAGCACGTAGGTAGCTCGTGAGTACGAGCGTGGGAGGGTGTCCTCATATCGACCACGATATCGACTGTCGCAGTGCGGATACGATCGATAAATTGTAGTCGCTCGTGTGCTCGTCGCGATATCTAGATTGGAGTGGGATTTGTGGATATTACTTCTGCTCTGTCATTCCACGTGAATTTCCGCCACATCTCAGGATTTATAATCCTGTACTTTAAGTTACTAATTTCAAGTAATATAGTATTGTTTGTAAAACTGTCGAAGTAACGAAATTTCACAAATAAAATCCAAAAGTTTGTCTTTGATTTATTAAGGTGTTTACTTTATATTATTCCTTGCGTTTAATGCCTATAACATTATTTTATTTTCACTTGAATTGAATAATTCTGCCAATCTCTGCATGCTTTGTATGTTTCTGCATTTCCGGTACGGTGTGTTGTAAGATTACAACGAATGATTTAATTAATATTCCTGAAAGTTGTTACTACTATATACACTACCTCTACCTCACAGATTTCCTATACGGCAGTCGGTAGTTTGGCTACTCATGAACTACTTTACATGCTCAGACACCCTTCCTATACTTGGATTAATTGATACTCTGCCACAATATGAGCGATGATTAAGGAACAATTACTACATCCTTAATATGAACCGCATTTGTTTTTTTTAATACGTATCTATTAATAAGCCGCCATTTGCCCTGCCGGCCGTGAACAGTATGTAAAGCTTCAGTAGTATAGCTTTAATTTAACAAACGTGCAGCATTATTGTACTTCGCTTCGTACAGTACGTAGCATTTAATTATGTTTTTTTTTGTGTCGGACCTATGTGTTCCATCTTCCAGCTTTTTTTCACATAGTTCTTTTATTTAAGGTGAAAACACCGAAAACCTCATTTTTAAGCGGAATAATTCCGTTGCAGGTTATTTTAAGCATACGTTAATCTTCGTTATTACGTCATTCTGATAGGGTCGCTGCTGAAAGTATCAAGAGACGGCCCGAGGGCAGATTAAGCTCGTTAGTTCGGTGTTAGGAGCATAGAGGCGGTGATGTATGGGATGTGCGTGTCCGAATCGCCCTTACCGCTCCGACGCCTCTAGGCCTTGGGAACACAAAATCCTGAAGCCAGACGGCGCCCTAAGTGTTCCTGTACGTTATCTGACATTAATTTGTAACGAAGTCTGTAACGAACGAGAGTCATGTGTAGAGAGTCGGTGTGCACATTGTCCTGAAGGGCGTTCAAGAAGAAAATACCGCCATTTTATGTTTGTATGAACTGATATTAGCTTTGTAGATATTTCTTGCGAGTACATTTTCCTCTTATAAAAGAAAGTAGCTCAGTCAGTTTTTGCATAGTGGAATTTCATAGTCAAAACTTGTGTTTTTACTTCATACAACCTTCGAACACCAATAAATATAATTAAACGAAATAATTCACAGTGAACGTACATGTTACAAGCTAGGACTTCAAGTATATAAACACCCAACACAATATACTTTTGTATTTAAAAAATTCTAAAAACAGCAAAAAATTCGTAGTTACCAAATTTTTAAAATGCAGTACAGTTTTTTAATAGGACATGTACTTTCACTGGGAATTTCAAGAGCAAATATCACAAAAACCATCGAGTTTACCGAATAACTTGCTATTAAACAATTTAAAGATCAACAACTTTTCTTTAAAATTACGTCTACAAAATTTCTTTACAGCTGATAGCTTCACAGATACGGCTATACTAACATGATAGCACAATCTACAGCAGGTTATGAGCCACCATATTGAATTCTGAGAGTTGCCCAAAGGTACTCGTGTGGTACCCGGTGTATCATGAATCTATGTCTTGAAGAAGGAATATCAGTAATAAAAAACTTAATGACACAAAACAGCACTTCTGCCCACGGCTGCCGGACTAGCGCACGAGAACTCGAACCTGATCCTTGCGTTTGTTTTCACACACTTGCCCTTACACAACCTTGGCATACTTGCTGTTTGCTATTTATTGTGTACATTCAATGTCAAGTTCTACAGTTTGTCATTTGAACTTTCTTTATTGTGTAGCGCGTAATTGATACGAATGTTACTTCTGTAAAATGCTTACCATGGAGAGGTTGTGATTTTTCTATAACAATATAATTTCCGACAAGCCCGAGATTTTGGTAGACTACTAAGTTTTCCCACTTTTTTTTTTGCGAAGAAAATCCTTGTAACTTACAAACAAATAATTTTAGTAGGAATTGCTTTACAAAGGTTTATGAATAATCTCCTTGTGATTTTTACAGAACAGAAGCATTAGGGTGAACGTGTCATCCTTTTCAGTCTCACCAATCGAGCGAGGTGCGAAGCAGTGGTATTTACAACACTCGCCCAGCATTTGAAAGGATCCGGGATCGATTCCCTGCTATAGCCATCCTGATTTATATTCTCCAGAGTTTTCCAAAATCACTCCAAGGAAATGCTGGGAAGCTTCCGTGAATTAATTTGTTAGCATCTTCTAGAAATATTTGTATTGATTTTTCGACGAAACGGGTGGCATTAACAGAAAACACAAAATAATAATTTTGAAATAGTTTTGATGTAGTTTATGGTTTCTGACGTACAATTAAAAAAGCAGTTTTTGGCTGTTGCAGCGCTATGTTTAGTCAGTAGGTTTTGATCTACGCGTGGTATCAATTACCTTGCTGGTTGAATTCTCTTATAAAATATCTTAGAATGCCTGAACTATGAATTAATCCTCGTACCGAGTAATTTGTGACCTTGAACAAACCCCTACGATACTACGCCTTAGCACATCACGTTTGTGCTTGTTGCTGACTTGTCAGGGGCAATCACTTTGGTATTGAAAAGTTCTAGATTTACGAATTCTTCAGGAACCATTAGTAGAGATGGTGAAACATCGCGTGCCAAGATACCGTTGACAATGATGCAGTTTCTTATCATACATGATTGGATAATAAGTGCCTGACACTACCTACACATCCGACTACAGGACAATCACAGGTATCAAATGTTACACTAGCAGAATTCCTGTCAAATGTTACTCTAGCAGAATTCCCATTGCATCTGTCAAACAGGGTACCAGTGTCACGTACAACCGACAAGCAGTAGCATAAATAAAGCTACCGGCATGCTGAAGGACGTTGGCACCTTGCAAACAGTCAAGTTTACCTGCGGTAAATCACCGTGCCTGATTTCTCCGTTTCCTTTAACATACCGAACACGAGTCTGATCAGTGAAGCATTGACATCACGAAAATATTTATAATAACAGGATTTTGATCCTTACATTTTCTAGTTAAAGTGAGAACAGCAACAGGTTATTAAGTGTTTGCAAGCGTTCGTTCACGTACACGTTACCTCGAGTGTCATTTATGTAATTTAAAATACTTGCTGAAATAGTGTTCGCAAAATAAAATCTGCGTACTGTTTCAGCTTCATCTTCAAGGTACATCACAGCATCTTCAGCTGTATGTTATCACAGTGCGTCAGTTTGCCAAGTTCGTACAACAAATGAAAGAGTTTCGCGAAAATTACAAGTTTGCAGAAGCAAATTAAGAAACAACGTGCCGTAACTTTGCACCCTAACGGTCTCGTGAACGGCCGGATAAAAATTAAGCATATTTAATTTAAGCACGAAATTAATAAAAATAAGTTCGACCTCGGATCCTGTCGTACGAGATGTTATACTCCCTACTGTTCTACTGCCTGCCCGAGAGCCATGTGACGCGAGCGTGGATAGGTTTAGTGTTGGATAATGTGACCTAGAGCTATGAAAATATTTGTAAAAGAAACGAACTGGTCATCATTTTCTAGTCATGAAGTTGTTAGAGAACCTAAGAATCTGAATTAGACATGATCTACTGTCAGTGATCTGAGCTAAAAAATTAGATGCTACAATTAGACATGTTCTACTGTCAGTGATCTGAGCTAAAAATTAGATGCTACAATTATACATGTTCTGCTGTCAGTGATCTGAGCTAAAAATTAGATGCTACAATTAGACATGTGCTACTGTCAGTGATCTGAGCTAAAATTAGATGCTACAATTAGACATGTTCTACTGTCAGTGATCTGAACTAAAAATTAGATGCTACAATTAGACATGTTCTACTGTCAGTGATCTGAGCTAAAAATTAGATGCTACAATTAGACATGTTCTACTGTCAGTGATCAGAGCTAAAATTAGATGCTACAATTAGACATGTTCTACTGTCAGTGATCTGAACTAAAAATTAGATGCTACAATTAGACATGTTCTACTGTCAGTGATCTGAGCTAAAAATTAGATGCTACAATTAGACATGTTCTACTGTCAGTGATCTGAACTAAAAATTAGATGCTACAATTAGACATGTTCTACAGTCAGTGATCTGAGCTAAAATTAGATGCTACAATTAGACATGTTCTGCTGTCAGTGATCTGAACTAAAAATTAGATGCTACAATTAGACATGTTCTACTGTCAGTGACCTGAGCTAAAAATTAGATGCTACAATTAGACATGTTCTACTGTCAGTGATCTGAGCTAAAATTAAATGCTACAATTAGACATGTTCTACTGTCAGTGATCTGAGCTAAAAATTAGATGCTACAATTAGACATGTTCTACTGTCAGTGATGTGAGCTAAAAATTAGATGCTACAATTAGACATGTTCTACTGTCAGTGAT
>PNEQ01051541.1:0-13909 GCA_003012365.1 Medauroidea extradentata
TAATTGGAAGTAAAAATACATTACCATATAAAAACATTAAAAAATTGTTTTTATAAAGTAAAGCACAAAACAAATAATATGTATCTTGAAGTTGATACTGCCCAGATACTAAAAAAATTTTGTTTTGCCACAAATTGTTAAAAACAAAATTAATATCTGTCATCAAATATTTTTCAACAAAAATCACTTCTAATTACCCTAAAACATTAATCTAACGATTTTGGGTCGTGGTGATATATTTAATTACGTGAACATTTTCTGATGTGAAAAATTTTGGTGAAAATACATGTAGCATGCAACCAGACGTGGTCCTTTGCTTGCTGCTCTAATGGAGAAAGAATCTATTGTACATCGCGAGACTTGAAAAAAATAGTTTTATCATATGCCGCAGACAAATTAAATTAGGTTATATAATTGGTTTTGAATATCGTTCCTTCTCCAGCTACGATGTTTGTAGCTTGATGTCTGCCAATATGACAGAACATAATCCGATACTGCTTTCCCTGTCTGTCTCTGTCTATCTCTCCCCATTCGTCATGGGAACTAAAACATTGATGTCCTTGTGATTATACTTGCAATTATGGTAAACTGGGAATTTTAAAACACTTTCAACACTCGAAGAAGTAAGTCGAGCCTGAGTTACTATTCAGATATATTCCTGTCATGTAGGTGTGTATACATAATAAATTACAGCAGTTTGACTTCCTTTTGTTTTCACAACTATTTTTCTTAATAATTCTCCATCAAATAAATTTTAGCATCAGAAGATACGTTCAGCGATAAAGAAAATAACCTGAATGTCGTACTGTAGGCCAGTGAAGAAATGCCTATTCATAAGTTTAAAAATCCTTTTAGAGAATTAATCCAGACTTTAAGATACAATGATTTCGTTTGCATGTTGATTTTTATTACGAAAGAAGTTCTTAAAAATTATCACTCGCGTGCCTGTAATGATAACATTAAGAGAGAAGCTACCATCTGCTGTTAAGTTCAATAAAAAAGCGATTAACCGAATTTTGCAATGCTCAAAGACATGAAGCAGGATGTTCAGACAACATGGAATGTAATCTACTGAAGTGCTACTATTGAAGTGACCAATTCGCTCTTCGTGATCATCTGGCAAATAACTTTAACATCTGCATGAGTAAATTATTATATTACTACATGTTCAGAAGAAGCGACTTGTACATCCACTGGAGTCTACTCGACCATCCTGCATGCGGACACCAGCAGCAATATGAGGCTGATTGTTATCTTTGGACTTTGGTGGTTCTGGCGCAGTAAGCAGGCCTACTCACTGCTTTGTTTAGGCGTAAACTGCAACTTATGAGAATTTTATTACATTTTTATAACGCATCCAGTGATATATGGGAATGCATATCCGACATTTATGCAATGCAAACATAGTATGACAGTTGAAAGTCGAAGTGTATATCAAATTATGGACGACTTTAAATTTAACACCGTGCTAGAGTGCGATTACACTAAGCCGGCACCATTCGACGAGGCAAATATGAGAGCTTTCAAGACAAAATGTGTCTGTCAACAATGTAGATGATATTGAAAATACCATGTTTGAATTAAAGAATATGATAACTCTGAGAAATGAATTGGACGGTCGCTTGCCTCTGTCAACCATCTTCAGCTAAGGCCAATGACATTAATTTTACTACCGGTTACCTTGCAACACATTGAACTAAACTTTCAAGGATTTCCGGACCTGTTTATATGACCTTTTTTTAATTTCCAAGTTTGTAAAAGTATTTCTGAAACATTGTACACAAAAACGATGACAAAGTGTTTGTTCGTGTAGGAGACATCACGACTCCTGTTCGTTGCCAAGTCGTTCGAAGCTCTCGGCATCCATACCTGAGAAAGGTTTTATGGGGTTCCCTGTGACTTCGAGTTTTTTCTCCCGTCGTGCTCTCCCTTACTTCCCCTCCTATTTTTCTTCTCGCTTCTGCTTCTTGTATTTGGTGGAACCAGGGATCTGGCCGACTAAACAAACACAGAGTTGACAGCGACCAAGATAAACATGTCACGCAGCGAGAGCTGGGGACGCTTTTTCGAAAACGTCTCTGCGGGAGGGATTGTTGGTTAGAAGGAGGTGTGATGAGGTGAGGGTGAGAAGGAGGGAAACTGAGTGATAAAGAGGCTGCTGCATGGAACATTTCACATTCCACACCCCGGTGGGGGGAAAAAAGTTAGGAAAATAAACTTCACCTCGCGTTGTGTGTTTTTTCCTTGTAAACGCAGCTGCCACAACGATAATCAGCCAGTCCAGTTATGTAAGAAAAATTCTCCTTGAAGGAATATTTATCCAACATCTTCAGCGTTGCGGTATCGATTGTTGTTACGCGTATAAGAATGTTTAGTAACCAAATTAAGAATTACGTATCTTCTACGCTGTTAAAATAATCGAATGCTTTAGTGGTAAAACACAGACAAAGATTACGTTAAGAAATACTTTTCTTGAATACATTAAACATTTCTGGGTAAATTTTAACTGTGATAAGTAAATTAATTACACATATTGTTTTTAAAGTAATGTCTGGTTATTTTCTTAATGTGTACGTTGCGCGCAAACAAATGCATGTCTACGTGTTGTTTGTGGATATGTTTTAGGCCGAAATTCAAACAAGCGTTGACAGCAACACTACCACTCTACTAGCTGGCTGTCATTGAAAATTGTCAAAATGTACGTGTTCCTTTAAGTGTGTTACTAAGCCAAGCGTGGTTGAAAGAGAAAAAAATCAACTGGAAAAGTTGGACGTTTGACCAAAAAAAGTATCAAAGGAAAAAAAACAATCTAAAATAGGAAAGCAAACTTATTTTGATAGAGAAATCAAGGTATAAAATAAAATTAATATTCACATAATTTGAAAATAATATAATAAAGGAAGATAACTACTGACGAGTTCAGGCCACGGTCCATAATTTCTACTGCTTTACGATGAGTATTTCTATTATTCCCAAACGAGAGCAGATATCGAAATACTGTTGCACAATTTTGTCACAAATTATTTTACTATGTAGTTCAATATTTCTAGATAAAACATTATATTGATTTGACTAATTAGTTCATTATAGTGAATTTCCTTAATTGCGTAATTAGTTGAAAAAATTGGTGCTTTGTCTTCAAAAAATCAATTAACGTAGTAGGCTATACACTGTTGTTGACAAAACTATGCAACATTTTTTTTATATAGGCCTCTCGTTTATCATTTAAAAACTAAACATCGTAAATACAGTAGAAATTTTGGATCATGGCCTTAAATTCGAATAAAATCTTCCCTTATTAACAAAACAGGTGTGAGAGATTTTGGCTAGCGCTTAACGTCGATGTCTTCAGCGCTGATGAGTGGTGACATGAAGTGAGTCTGGAGCGGAGCCGGAATGAAAGGGCGGGTGAAATGTGAGATCAGCGAGAAAAACCACCTATCAAAGGCATCGTTCGGCACGATTCCCACGGTCCCGGGGACCTACCCAGCCGGGAATCCAACCCGGATCGGTGGGAGGCGAGAGGTCTGACCCCTTGACCACCGCTGCCACAAACAAAACAGGTGTTGTCACTTTTTATCGTAACCAATTTGATACTAAAGAGGATTCATTGAATTTCCATGCAAATAAATGACCAAATCCAAAGCAAAAATTATTGTCCGGTATATTCAGTCAAACTGTGCAGCATATCAAAACGAAAAGTATATTCCTGTATAAATGTTTGCATATTGTAGCCATTTATAAAATACAATACTTACACGATACCGTTGAAAAATACATTCTACGAAAACACAGCACGCTAGTTTATCCCTCGCGCCTAGAAGTGCGAGGTGTTTGACGGACCTGCTATATTCGACTTATAGCCTTCCTCGTTTCCGTGCCTCAAGTGATAAAAATTGTAATTTTATATTTGTATAAAATAATGTTAGTTTTGTAGACGTTACTTGGGAGAACATTTTCCTTTTTCGAAAAAAAAAAAAAAAAAATGCTCAGCCAAATTTCCTATAACGGCATTTAAATAGTTTGTCAAGGATTAAAAAACATGTCAAGCAGTTGCCTCTGACATGTAGTTCAGGGTGGATTTTTGTTATTTAATTATGCTAATTTGTTTTTGCGACTAATAAGAACTAGTAAGTGCAAATTTTGACTTTGAAGTGTCATTATAAGAAAACTGGCTGAGATAGATTTCATTTCTAAGGTAACTTTTACAAACCTGTCACTATGTCATACAAATATAAAATTACGAGTATTCCCCACTTGAACACCCTTAAGAGTTAGTTGGACCTAAGTTTTTTTATTCGTTTGAAGCAAGAAAACTGGGAGGGCGATAAGTCGACTCGCATGCGTGCGTTCAACACAGCTTCGCTTCTAAGAGCAGAGGACTAATGTAGAGTGCAGTGTTTTCGTAGAAAGTTTTTTACAATAGGACTTTAAGCGGTGACCATATTATTTTATTTATGGAAAGTATGAAGTAAAGTCCAACGCAGGTCGCCATCATTTTGTTTTACAATTACGGTTGGTAGTTTTCAAGATACATCAATCTATAAAAAAAAAACCGGCCATTTTTACCTCTTTTGAGAAGCTTGGTAATTACGTTTTTAATAATCTAGCGGTATTTTTAAAACGCTAGAGACATAGTTTTAAGTGTCTTCTTTTCGTAGACATACATATTGAAAAAACGTTTAATAATTATACGTGAAAAAACACTTTTCGTACCACGCTACATCACATATCATGCGCCAGGTCAAACTAACTCTTAACACGTGAGATCCAATGGTGGACAGGATGAGTGCGACGGCTAGGGGCGGGAGGACGTCCATTTCCTCCCGCCGGCATTCATTCCACGCGTGACCGTTACGTCGTTGACAATCCGCCCGCGCGGCGGTGGTGCGCGACGCGACAGTCTGACGTTGTGACCGCAGCACGTCATTTCCCCGCGTAAAGTTTTCTGCTATGAGTAGAGATGAACATTTATCGCGGGAAAACTTGACTGTTTGCTGGATTTCAACACACGTTCAGCTTATTAGATTATTCCTGGCTTTCGCTTGCACGTGGAGCTGTTGCCCTATTTGACTGAACCAATAATAATCCCGCTATTGTAATGTGTGATGCCTGTTGTTGGTCTGCAGACAGCTACGTTGTGTCAAAAGTATATGTTGCAAACAACTACAGCGGTTTCAAGGATATATTTTTGGCCCAAATCATTTTCGCGATATACCATCATCTATAGCTATGAGATGAAATTATTACTCTGGAAGTTGTAAAGTAATGAGGCCATGATTCGTTCGTTCCAACCACAAAGTTTATACAGGATGTTCGGAAATTCATATTACAAACTTCTAGGGCTAGTAGAGGGGACTGAGTAGACAATATCTTGAATAGTAAGCCATGTCTGGAAATGTACCGTTTCCGTGCTACAGCCATTACTATGTGTAGGATGAGCTGGTGTTGTTTTCCTATAATATATACTAGACTGAAAGGCAGTTTGAGCCATTTTGAGTAGCTCCAAAATGATATTTGTAATTAACGCAATGTTTAGAAACCGCCATTTCACCATCGTTTGAAGAGTTTGTTCTTTTCGTAACTGCACACATTAGAAACACGTTGAGAAGTTACTGAAAAAAAAAAAAAAAGAGTTCTGCTAGCACGCTGCAATGCTGTTTACAAGACAGACAGGCAGAGGAGAGAGACTACAGAGGCTATGGAAGAGGGAGGGGGAAGGAGAGGCTACAGGTATGCTTTAATGCAGGGGAGGGGGTAGGAGAGGCTACAGGGGTATGCTTTAATACAGGAGTATGTCATAAGG
Source organism: Medauroidea extradentata (assembly GCA_003012365.1). Taxonomy (NCBI): domain Eukaryota; kingdom Metazoa; phylum Arthropoda; class Insecta; order Phasmatodea; family Phasmatidae; genus Medauroidea; species Medauroidea extradentata. Next base: position 5,807 of record PNEQ01051541.1, read on the forward strand.
ACAGGGGAGAGGATGGGGGTATGCTATAAGGGCTAGACAGGCTGCAGGGGAGGGGGCAGGAGAGGCTACAGGGGTATGATATAAGGTTGGGGGGTATGCTATAAGAGCTAGACAGGCTGCAGGGGAGGGGGAGGAGGGGAGTTATGCTAGTACAATACAGGGGAGGGGACAACAATGTTGCGTCACACACACAAACGCGGCCTATCTAGGAGGCCACATTGGGTTGACGTATCTTGCGCTTTCGAGGCTTAAAAGTGCGGAAGCAGTAAGGGTGGCACAGCACGCGCACCACGCCTCTAGGGGCAAGTAATTGAACTGGCGTGCAGACTTCTCGCCGACAACACGCCTCTATGTGACATTCAGAGTTGATCATATTTTTTCATGACGTAATAATAATCACAAAGGTGCATTGTACACATTATACCTTTTAAAATATTTCGCACAGGGGCGTCATTTAGGGGGGAGGGCAGGGGGGCCAAATGCTTCCTCCCCCTGGATTTAGAATTTTAAGTGTATAAAATTAATTTTTTGTATTTTGTTATTTAAATAATGATACACATAAAACTGAAGTTTTTCTATTAAAGTATCTAATTTATACATGTTTAATTAATAAAAAAAATTAATAAAAAAATGCAACATGGTCACTGTCACCGAAAAAAATGTTTCCCCCCCCCCCCCCAGAAAATCCTGAAATGACGCCTCTGATTCCGCACCAAGATTTCCGTGCCTAAAAAGCACACCAAATATATCAATTTTCGCCAGTGTAAATATAAGCTTTGGAGATAGGCTACATGAAGGGCCTGTATACACGTGTGTAACATTCTTAGATCGCTATTCCTAAGCAGACATTATTTACGCTTGTTGAGGAGTTATCGTATAATATGTTAACGGTCGAAGACCTACACCAGAGGCGTGTGGTAATTGCAAGTAAGCTGGTGATTGCTCAGTGCTGTACAATACCGGAGAACGCAGCAGGAACCAGTAATAACAGAACGACTGAGTATAACATAATGTAATGTGGCAGTTCACAAGTTAGCATGAAGGCACCCATTATACACAAGGTTAGACGTCCGCTGTAAAACTACGTCTGATAGGCTGCTGGCGTGTACACGAGGAAGTAAACTAGTACAGTGAGAACAAACATATATGGAGCAGCGTCGGAATGAAGCGGCGGGTGAAACGGGAGATCTCCGAGAAAACCCGCCGACCAACGGCATCGTCCGGCACGATTCCCACATGCGAAAATCCGGGGACCTACCCCGCCGGAATCGAACCCGGATCTTCAAAAGAGTTTACCCAGCTTAAGAGGACGTGGTACATAATTCAATGCTAAAAGCATTAATCTATAACTGTAGGTTTCTTTAAGCCAATTTGCGAAAGTTAAACAATAGCAATCCTAGACAATAGTTTTAGCCAACGTTTTAAACAAAATTGTTTCCAGTGTTACGAACTTCTGAGGCACAATATCTGACGCCGCAACCTCGTGCATTTAACTGCGGCGCAAGAGATCACGCGTAACGGATTATTAATTTTGCATAAATATTTACTCATAAAGTTGGCAAATACCATTATCTAGGATTGTCATTGAGTATTTTACCCATATTGGCTTCGCAAAAGCGCAGGAATAAATTGATGTTTTCAGCGTTTATGTATCTACCACGCACTCTTAAATTTTGAGCAGTATGGACGCTCTACAAGACACAGAACTTCCCGCCTGCTGCAAGTTGATATGGTTCTCTTGTTGCTGTCCGTTAACTGCAAATGTACCCGTCTCTAATAAGAGAGAACAGGTTCGCAAAACTACGGGAATTTATTCTCTTACCTAACTGCTGCTAAACCTGGGCGAGGTACGTCAAATGGGCCAGACGAAGCAGGGAAGTCTCTGGCAGCACAACACACGTCACTACTCTACCTCGACACCTCCAAGACAATGACTAGAGATGATGGTTTATCGCGGAAAAACTTGACTATTTGCTAGGCTTCGACATACGTTCAGCTTATCAAAAGATTACTGGCTTTTCCTTGTACGTGGAGCTACTGCCCTATTTGATTGAGCCAATAAGAATGCCACTAGTTTAATATTTAATGCATGTTATTGGTCTATAGACAGCTACGTTGTGTCAGTGTTTTCAAGGCTATGTTGACACAAAACATTTTCGCGATATACCATCATCTCTAACAATGACGAATAATACAGGGAATTGTATGTTGCCGACAATCACACATCGCAGCGCCACTGTCGTCTACGTGGAGGGGCGACGTCAAGGCCGCCAGTGGAACCTCAGCGAAGACGGGAATTTAAAATACACGTCTATGTAGCTTAGCGGCTTAAGAGTCGCTAAGAAGACGTTTTCTGTAAAATATATATTTGTGCATATAATCGTGTGTGTCTCCGTAAATAACTGTTTTGGAAATACGGTCTTTTCCCATCAAAGATAAAAAGTTTCTGTCTATAGAAACCCATTTTACTTTTGTCTTATAGTATGTCATTGAGGAGACAAAAAATTGTGGACATGGCTTAAAATTGTATATTTAGGGCTTCGGTGCTCAACCTCCTGGAGATAAAGGAATGAGTAGTTAAATCCTTTGGTTTTCGGCACTTGGAATAATATAATATAGTTGCAAATCTAAGTTGCGCACTACTGGACCACAACGAGCCTGGAAGCGTGCTGTCTCTAAGGCTGACTCTTCTTCGTTCACCAAGCGCATCATCGCCTCCAGATGCGAGGTTCTCTACTTCTCTTAATGCGCCAGGTACACATTCCTCGTAATTACACGGTCTGCATACAGCAGTTTTCATTGTCAAATTATTATTTTAATATTTGTGCCAGATATTTTTTCCTTATTTTGGACGTGACTATATTTTGCTGTTATGAAATTTTTCATTAACTATAATTACACATGAATATAAAAAAAAATGGACTGGAAGGTACCGTAAAACGGGCTGAATAGGATCACAGTGGGGTGAGTAGGATCAAAATTTGAAACAAATTTCTCGCCAACAACTTTTCTTTTTAAAAGTTACGTTTCAATCAAACTACCTGTCAACAGCATTAACTTACCTACCAAGGAAAAATAGTTTCTAAAATCTTTTGATCCTATTCGTCCCGTTTTACGGTACCCAACTGCCTTATACGTACCGGTGACGGGGAACATAACGCACTGTTCTGTATCTCCCTTATCGCTTCCTGGTGTGTCATAAGCTTCAAGCGTCCCTTGCCGTCAGCCAACGCCACCAAACCACGCATAGAACTCCAGTTATATACCTACAATTTGAAAATTATTCAATATTTTCTAATGGTGCCAACTTACGAACAGCTTTTAAGAAAATTTTCGTGCCCGAACGGTGGGTAACAATTTTCTGTCTCTGTTTGCAATAGTAATTTCTTGAACTTTAGAAAGCATAAATGGGTATTTTCACAATCAATTCTAAGCTGAACAGTTTCGACACAGGTAATTTCATGCAGTATGTAGACGCAGTGTTGCTCTGTAAGTATCACAACGCTATGAAGTTATAAGGTAAAAGCTGAACGTCACAAGCAAAATGGCGAAGGAGAAACTACACAAAAATAATGTGCCTTGATCATAGAAACTCACAGGCGTATAGATACGTACCCATATTGTCATAGATTTCCTCAAATATATTTCTTTACCAGACTACAAAGCATTATGTTGTATTTTATCACTGTGTTGCAAACACCCGGACGTTACATGAAAAAACTCGCTTTCCTTCGAGTATACCGGACGTACAGCAAGTTTATACTTTTAGAAACAAACAGTTGAAAAAAAATGACTAGGAATACTTCCATTATTACCATACAGATACATTGTGTAAGCAAATGAAAACGGTGACGTAAATAAATTTTTTATTGTTACGCGTCCGAGAGTATGAAAATTGTTAGATGTAATTGTTTTAAAAGTGAGTTAAACGATAGTTGGAGGATGGTTGGGTTGACACTGATGTCGTAGAAATAGTTCGTCTGTATATTATGAACAGCGGCTAAAATATTGAAAATCGTTCATTGTATATTTACATAATGTGTTCATTTTCAGGAAATGAAATAAAATGTATATTTACATTTAACATATATTACAATATTTTAGAGGTGACGTAGTTAGTTGCGGCGTATGAACAATGTACGTCGGCTTGCAATGCAGCCGTCAGTCTGGTAATATTATTGTTGACTTTTGGCGGAAGGATACATAGTTGGTGTGAAAACAGAGCCAAGCTAGAAGCAGGACTTCTAGAAGGTATCAAGTTACCGTACAGCGGGTATAGCTGCCAAAACGTTGCCCGTAAAATATTTCAAGCAGTATAAATTCTAGAATATAAGCTATTCACGATTTCTGACACTTCATGACTGTTACATGCACTTGAATTGCATTATTATTAATTGAATTTACGCTTGTCATTATCGCTGTTGTTTTGTTTAGACTGAGAATATATTGCACTCACTGGAAAGAAGAGACCAAAGGAACACATGCTATTCTGAAAGGGGTGGGGGAAGCAGTATTACAAAGAAAGACTAGATTGTTCGTTAATTTTCGAAAACAAACACTGTTAAGTACATGGAAGAATAAAATATGACGACAAATAAGACTCCTTGTAGCCGGAAATTCTGTTAGAAAACGCGTATATCACTACTGAAAAATTATAAAGTATCTTATAAAATGTACATTTTAGGTAAACTTTATCAAATGGACAAATGTATGACATGGAGTTGTGTTTTCTTGGGTGATTTGAATTCAGGTCCATAATAATAACATTTATGTGATGTATTCTTTCGCTAGAATAGTGTTGAGCTGCATTGCATTACTTTCCGGTGTTGCAAATTGCAGTGTTCTTTTTATTCCGTGCGCTCATAACACGATCACACAGCCAAATAAGTACCTACGTTACGCTCATTGTGAAAGCACACAAAGAACCAACGGCAAAAAATTGGCCGTTGATTTCGTTGTCGTGAGGAAGAGATGCCACAAAGAAAAGTAACCAATACTATCTGGAATCGTGATCTCACAAATTGCAAGAATAAACCATGATGATCTGCGGTACTTTGCGGGGGAATTTTCCTTCGTGAATTATTTCTTTGGGCAGTTGGGAAAAAAATCTGACTTGCACGGACAGAAACTGTCAAAGAAGAACACGTGAATTTTCGTGTAGCAAATGGTAAGTGAAGAGATTGACAGCTTACGTAAAATAATCAAACAAACAATAACTTTTTTTTTTTTTTTTTTTGCAATTTGTAACACGGGCTAGGGTTTTCCAATCAAGGCCGGGTCAACTCGGATCTCCGTGTGTGGGAAACGTACCGGACGATGCCGTTGGTCGGCGGGTTTCCTCGGGGATCTCCCTTTCCTCCTGCCACTTCATTCCAGCACTGCTTCATACTCACCTCATGTCACCCCTTACCAGAGTTGAAAGCATCATTGTTAAATGCTAAGACCGTTGTACTCAAACTTGTATGGCACTTAGTTGGCTATCATCAATTATTAGTGATCATTAATACTTTCTGGACTAAGTGCACCTAATTACTTATTCTTTTTTCTTTCATAAGCACATCTGTCATGATAAACTGCAAACACCGACAAAATACTTTAAATGCTGTTAATTTTGTAATGTTTATGAGTGTATTGATAAATAGGTATCTTATGTCAGGGGCGTAGCCAAATTTTTTTTTTCAGGGGGGGATATTACTTATTTATGACACTAATATAAAGGGGGGGGGGTCCGGGGGTCCTCCCCCGGAAATTTTATTTTTTAGGTAAAAAATGGTGCTACTTAAGAACTTTGCGAACCAAAAAATTAATATACCACTTTAATAAATTTTATTAGTTTTAAGGAATTTTTTTTTGGGGGGGGGGGATATATCCTAATATCCCCCCTAACTACCACGCCCCTGTCTTATGTAGTGATTTTGTTCTACTTATAGACTAGTACTAGAAATAAATTAGTTTAAATGTTTTCTGTAGAATATGTTTAATTTACTAGGCTACCATGCTAAAACTCAAGTGTTTTTTAGTGCCTGTCTGTAATTTGTTTGATGTCGCATATTATTTTTGGGAGCGTTTATGTTTTCTTTCTAATTAGAATAAATATTATTTTCGTCTCAGTATTATTATTACTATTTTAATTGTGTCAATTTTAGCATTTCTGTATGAGATCTAAAATTGCCTTAACTGCGCCAAATAAAGACATTATTATTCTTATTATTAAAATTATTACTAACCAATAACTTTTCACTACTGTCGTATAGGTGTAAGAAGAATTGTTTACAAGGGGATTCGACTCCAGCAACTGTCATACCAATTATAATCATCAATCTAGACTGAATAAGACACAAGTCAGACAATTTATGAATATGCGTGGAGAAGACATCTTTAGCGAATCTGAAGGTCTGCATATCATACATACAATTATAAAGTTGCGCAGTTATAAAAGAGAATAAGGGAAATAAATTGTGAAGGAGTAGTAGTAATTGAGCATGGTTTTACTTATGATATTCGACGTGAAAAAAAAAACGAATTTTTCTGAATGCCACTACATATGTTCATTACACGTGCGTACTAAACACATAGTTGCCTTCACAAAAACCTTATTCGTAAAAAGCGTTAGCAAGCAGTAGCAAATGTGATGAACCATTAGTCACCTATTAACTTTTTCAGGAATATCGTTATTATAAATATTTTTATAATTTTTTTAATAAGTAATACTTGGAATTCAGGTTTATGAAGTAGATACTTCCCAATTGTTAACACTAATCCTAAGAACCTATACCAGAATATGAGATCTAGACTGCCCTCTGCCATGACATCTGCTGCTTGTGATTGTCCCATGTCATACTCGTTGCCTTTCTATTTTCATCTTTTTACTCATTACTTTACTGTGTTACCAATTTTTTCATGGTGTGCAAAAAATTTGCAGTGTGCACGGTTAGCCTATGTCATAACTAGACAGAAGACGTTCCAGATCAGCGATTAAGAATTTTGGTGTTAAAGAAATTGTTTTGTGTTTGATGCTGGTATTGAGCAGATTTTATTTAGGTTTAAGTTACGCCTACACAATTGAGGACTTAACATTCAATAGGGGCTAAGTACCATTTTCGACAAAAATGAGTTAGGTACATAGATAGGTGCCAAAACATTAGGTCGAAGACATGCCTAAGTGCTATCTCCTAGTGATATTCATGCGCGCCGTACAACAGCACAATAAGATGGTTGGAGTACAATCAACGTATTCTAGTTCATTGAAAATACATATAGTGATGTTCATAAGTGTTTTGTATTGATTACTGTTCAATTGCTCCTATTTACTACTTTCCTATAGTAATAAATATGTGAACGCATTTGGATAATTCCTTGTTCATTTGTTTGTTGCAATATACTGTTTTCGTCATTATCTAAAAACTTACCTTTTGGCACTTAGCCCCTTATGAATGTTAAGTCTTCAATTGTGAAACATTGCCTGTATGAAACATTGACAAGAACAGAGCCCTACAGAGCAAAAGTGTTGCCCTTTAGTTTTTTTTTTCTTGGGCAGCAGCACTGCCTGGATGTTTTGCAGGACGCCACCCTGGGCGATAGTCACACCAGACAGAAGCTTGTTCAGCTGCTCGTCATTACGGATGGCGAGCTGCAGGTGACGTGGGATGATTCTCGTCTTCTTGTTGTCATATGCGGCATTCCCCGCCAGCTCGAGTACTTCTGCAGCTATGTACTCCATGACTGAGGCCAGGTAGACTGCAGGCTCCCGCTCCAACTCGCTCTGCATAGTTCCCCTTGCGAAGCAATCTGTGGATTCGCCCTACTGGGAACTGCAGTCCTAGGGGCTTATTCTAAGTTATTCGTTTCGTTTCATTTCGACAAAAATCTTCGTTACTTCTCGAATTTTCGTTACTTCTCGAGTATTGGTATTCTAAGTGCTCACGAGTGTTCGTTTGACGTCACTGCGTTCGTTATCTATGGTCGAAACGAAACGAAAAGCAACAAGCCTTCGTTTAGCGTTCGTGACGGAGTTTTGAAGGAGAAAATGGCGATTGAGCTGTGCGAGGTTTTGTTAGTTGAAGCTACGGAAAATAATAATCGTGAAATATTGTGTAAATAGAA
>PNEQ01051546.1:0-18586 GCA_003012365.1 Medauroidea extradentata
CTTCATTGCTAGTGGCGCTTTCAGTCATAACGGGGTCAACTCAATAGCGTTGGTAGATAGGCTAGTGTCCAGACCTTTACTTCTACGACCGTGGTTAAAACAACTCTTCATTGCTAGTGGCGCTTTCAGTCATAACGGGGTCAATTTAATAGCATTGTTTAGAAAGGCTAGTTACCAGACCTGTTATTCTAAGACCGAGATATAGTGACTATGAATGCCACGCGACATCAAGAAAACATATTTGTTGGTACAATTGTTTATTATTTGTAGCAATGTCTTTTTGGCAGTACGTGCGTGTTTTTTTTTTTTTTCAATATTTTATATACAGTTTTAACGCAATGAAAAAAATAAGTTGGTACAATGATGAACAGTAAATAGTAGAATTTCAATTACCATAATATTAAGAAAACATTTGGTCCTCCGAAACGAGATACGATGAGCATTTCTTTTTTTGCTACGAAACGAAATGAAGCAGATGTCAAAAACACAAACGCCGACCATTACAACACACCGAAATGTATGTGAGTACACTGCTATCACTTGTGTTATTCAACTTGTTTGATCCTTACACGCGTGTACAACCCAGTCAGGATCACCTCATGAATTTATATTTGTTACCTCGTGCATGAAAAGGCACGACAGGTATAAAATCGCTCATCCAAAAACATGGTCAAACGAAGGCTAAATTAACTAGATTTGAATAGTTTGTTAATGCCTGCCAACAAGAGCAAGACTTAGTCGAACTTGAATTGCGCCTCAACAGAGCAGAAACCTTTTTTGATGAGTTTGAAGTCATTAAGTCTAAAATTCAATTGTCAGATGAAAACGAAATTTACTCCACTGAACGACAGGATTTTGAAACTCAATTTTTTGCATGCATAGCGAAGGATAAGAAATTAACTAGAAATTCACGCAGTAAATCCTCATCAGCGAATAACCACACGCCTAGCACTAATGAAAAATCAACTGAAATATCATTACCAGTGAAATTACCCACCATTCATCTCCCGACTTTCAGTGGCAACTGTAAAGACTGGCAACCATTCTGTTAAATATATTTAATTATTTAATTGATGCTAATTCATATATAGCTGACATTCAAAAGTTATACTGCCTGAAGTCAGCAAAAAATGGTGAGGCTCCACACGTAATAGAATCTCTTCAGTTGACCGCAGCAAATTGTCCCGTAGCAGAGACACTGTTAAGGAATATGTTTGAAAACAAACGATTTATAGTTTAAGGTCACGTTAAAACTCTGTTTGAGCAACCTGCTGTTGAAAGGGAATCTGCCTCTTCTTTAAGATCAATGATCGATAACTCTCAAAAACATCAAGGTGTTAGAAGCATTGCAGCAGCCAACAGCACACAGGGACACACTCGTAATTCACATACAACGATCAAAATTTGATGCAGTCACCTTGAGAGCATGGAAGTCTGAGAATGCATCAAGTGAACTTCCGAAATTTGAAGATTTTCCAAATTCTTACAACAAAGATGTCAAAAATTAGAATCCATAAACAAGGTACTAAAATGTACTACCGCTACTACACCATCAATCAAACCTCCATGTAAGCCTACTTTATGCAAGCAAATCACTGTTTCATATGTAGGTCCTAATACGAAATGTAAATTGTCTGATGGATTACACCAAATCTTTCAATATGACAATTTCTAGAAAATGCCAGTCACACAGTGGTACAGTATTATAAAAACCGTAAATCATTGTCTGAACTGTTTGAAAACTGGTCACCAGGCCAATATTTGTAGATAAGGATCATGTAGGATATATAAAGCAAGACACAATAGTTTGTTTCACATTCAGAAAATTCACTAAATAACAAGACATCACATAGCGACCTCAATGCGTCAGCACAGCCATTTACATCTGATTCACAAACATCATCTGTAAATGCTCATGTAAAATCGGTGAAAACTATTCATGACTTGCTGTCTAGAGTTGTAGTGCATGTCTTAGATGTGCACAACCAAACACACCCATGCAGGGTGCTCTTAGTCTGTGCATCACAATCGAACTTCATCACTAAGAAAATTGTGCAAATGATAACATTGAAACAAACCAAGAATTTAGCATCCATTTCAGGTATTGGTTTAATATCTACAAGGTCCGTATGCACTACTCAGGCAACCATTCAGTCAAGGTTTACCAGTTATTCCTCCTTCACCAGCTGCTGAAGACATCTAGTTGCAAGTACTGAAGCACTTACAGTTCCATATATGATGGTGTCCAATCTGTATATCCATAATTTTTCTTGAGGATGTTCCCTCCAGTGATTCTTTGTAAATCTCTGTCTTGGTGATGTACCTGAACTTTCCTGTACAATTTTTCAATGTCAGCTGTAATCACTAATCAGTGTCTTCTATATCGAATCACAATTAAAAATAAGTCATCCTGAATTGTGGGCCCGACCATGAGAGCATCGTTAAGAGACAAACCAGATGATGATTTACATGGTGCATCATACACTACTCTTAAGCTTGTAGTTGAGCTCGTTTCTTTCTGCACACTGTGATGTGGAAGACAGAATTTTGGGTTGAGAGTGGCTAACTCTGAATTTGGAATTAGTTCCATGTGACCTAAACCTTGGTATGCTTGCATGAACTTGGAGTATCGTTGAAGCAGACCTTGGTCTCTTTCCAATTTTCTTTCCAAATGTTGAAATCGACGAAGTGCCATGCCGTAAGAATGTCCTAGTTTGGTGATGTTTTCATTTACTGCTAGTCTTACACGATACCTCCCATTTTCATCCCTTCTGCAAATTTCCACGAAATGCTCTTCACAGGCTTGCTCATCCAATGTACGCGTGGGTTAAGTTCAGCATTCCTCAATGTCTCAAAACGTCTTAAGTTGTTCATGCATAGTTTTGTGGTGCTTAACAAACACAAATTAGACATTTTATTTTGGGACTCAACATGAACAGTCCCCGAAACAACACATCCCGTTAATGTTTTTTGAAAAAACACATATCCTGTTATGGGTCTGAACTGGCCAATAAAAATATGTTCAAAATACAACTCTGCACCAATAAGCATGCCTATGATCTGAGGACGATTAAAATCTGAATCAGACAAATTAATATTTTGTAGAAAGTTCCAATCGCATACGTTAATTTTCGAAGTTGGCAGTTCCGATGTGATTTTTGGCAAAACTATGAAATTCAATATGGTATTATCCACATAATATTAATGATAATATAAGTACACCTCATACTGGATCTACGAGTGCAAGTGGGTTGCAAACTGCAGGACCTTCAACTGCTAGTGCAAGTGTGCTGCAAACTGGATCTGCAACTGTAAGTAGTAAGTCTAATGAAAAAATGTAACTTCAGTAAGTACTAATACAGTTGGTGATAAATCTGAAGACCTCGTTATAGATAGATGCAGAGCTATGGAATGGGACACGAGTACACCGGAGAAAAAAGCTCGAATGCTTGAAAAATGCAGCAGTAAAATACCAGTAACCCATAGAGCCCAGAAATACCGTAATGAGTGGAAGGATGATGATCATTTTAGCAAATGGATAGCACCTGTGAAAGGAGACTTTGTGTAGATTTTATTACACTATGATGGTAGCTGAAATTTACCACCAAAGACATAGCTTTAGTTTAAAAAAACAAAAAAACAAGCACTCTTAAAGGTTTAGGGAGTTTGTCATCATGATGAGCTTCATGTACAATTCTCGAAAAGTTCACCAGTAGTATTTCAGAACATGTAGCTCATCAAATTGCAACTAAAGAAACAGAAATTAAAATTTCGGCTTTGCTAGCTGAGGATAACATTTCATTTCGTATAGTGGATCAACTATCACCACTTTTGAAAGCATTTTTTCAGACTCGAAAATTGCCCAATCAATAGTTTGAGAAGAACAAAAGTTACAAATATAGTAAAAAATGTCACTGGACCATGTAGCTTGGAAGAAATTAACGAGTACATTCGTTTTCATAAATTTAGTTTGATTATTGATGAGTTCACCGATATATATAGAGTAGCAAAACACTATGTGTTTGTGTTCGATATTACGATGACATTCAAGGTAGAATTGCTTCGAAATTCTGGAAACTTTTGAGTGTGTAGGAGAGTGTACATGAAGGAAATGTACGAAAAGGAGCAAGTGCGCAACATCTGTTTGAAATGATAGTAAATTCACTGAATGAAGAAAACATCTCTTTATCCAGTGTCATTGGTTTTGCAAGTGATGGAGAAACACAATGATGGGACTGTATAATTCAGTTCACCAAAACCTTACAGAAAAAATGCTGGGTCTGGTATTTCAGAAATGCATGTCATTCTCTGCATTTGTGCTCCAGCCATGCTTGTACAGCTCTTCCAAGAAAACGCGAGAATTTAGTGAGAAATATCTATGGCATATTTAAAAATTCAAGTAAGAGAATGGCAATTTTCAAATATTTTCAGTGTTTCTGCAATGTTGACCCCACACAAAATTTTGTGACTTTTGAGACGCAATGGCTTTCACTTCTTGAAGTAGTTTAAAGTATTCTCGAACAGTGGGGACCCCTTCAACAGTTTTTTTTTACTCAGATCGTTAAATGCCTACGAAACAAATTACCAAGATCTTCACAATCCTTTCGTGAAAATGTTTTTCTGCTTTTTAGACTAGGTTCTGCCAAAATTTAATAATCTCAACTTGTTGTTTCAGGGTGAAAAGATTTTGATAACATCCATGCATTCAAATATGTTACAGGGCTATAAATGTATGTTGTGTAGCTACATGAAGAGGGATTATATCATGAAAAGCGGAACAAGTGAAATCGATCCAGGAAACGAGCATTACTTTAAGCAGTTCAATAAAATGTAACCTGATGTGAAAGTTGTCATTTCTCTGCAGATAGTGACATTTTAAAAGAAAAGGTTAAGTTCATAGATTTCTAGACAGCGTGCCGAAAATTCCTCATTTTGGCACGCCAAGAAATGAAGAAAAGGAATAATTTTAATGATCCTATCTTTTCAGAAATCTGTATTCTTGAGCCGAAATATTTACTTTCAGGTGAAGCCAGCAGAGAAAAATCTTTACTTCCTTTGATGAAACATTTGCATAGAATATGCGTTGTTGACATGAATGTATTGCAGGTAATTGATAACCAACAGAGGAAACTTCAAATTTCAATGAGGATGGTATAGTCTGTGCAGATATGGAACCTGACACATTTTGGACAGAGCTTTTTGTTTACAAAGATGTTTTCGGAGAAAATGAATTTGGTAAGCTGGCTCAATTTTCATTTGATGTATTGGCCCTTCCAAATTCTTCAGCAAAATGTGAAAGAGTGTTTTCTAAAGTGAACGATTCCAAGACTTAAAAACGAAATAATCTGATAACATCAATACTGAGTGGCCTCCTCCACACTGAACGAGTTAGACCTGGTGGTTGTTACAATTTTTGCCCATGCCTAAAATGTTAAGCAGCGTGACAAAATACAATCTGTACTATATACCACAAGTTTCTTTCCAAGAAAAACTGGTTGAAGACACAGAAGACGATATTTGTTTCATCGCAGGTTCAGACAGTGAGTAGGTGCTAGGTTGAATCTTAAGATTTATTTTTTACAAGACACATAGCACATTGTCTGAATGTAGTGAAATCGATTTTCAGTATATTATCAATAATGCGGGTTTTGTTGGCAATGGAAGTCCATGACGATCATGAAAAATACGGAAATTTCTGAAGCAAGCAGATATAAGAATTTGCATTAGCTTGAAGAAGAGTGTGCACATTATTATCATAACTACTTTAAAGATATTAAGATGTATTTTACACGTACATAGTTGAAAACAATATTTTAGTTTTTAAGTAATCCTAAATCACTGGTTCTTATTACTAGGTTCATTACTTTGAGACTACTTTCGTAATGCAAAATGTATAATTCATATCATAATAATGGTTTGGCTAACTTGTTTTTGCTTGGACAAGACTATCATCGGCCATTCGTAATAATGTTTATTACTAATTTCATAATTTTAAGTAAAGGTTATAGTACACGTATGTAATGATATTTTAGTGTCTGTTAAGCAGTGTGGATCCTTATTTGAATGGCAATATATTTTCCTCCAGACGGTAAATAAAAATGTGCATTTGTGTAACAGCAATTGTACGATAATTTTGATGCCAACTCCACAATTACTGTTCAAGTGGTTGGCAACACTGCCAAGGACATCGAAGGTTACCCTCAGAGACTTCGACGACGTTGATGACCTACTTACACGTGCAGGTACTGAGGAGTATATACAAGAATTACAACAGCAGTTATCTGAAATGCTACATCATGGTGGTTTCAATCTGAGGAAGTGGTGTTCCAGCAAACCCGAAGTCATATCACAGGTCTCACATGAAGACCGGGAAACATGTCATATCTTGTCAGAAAAAAACAGTTAGGAGTTTAGGTCTCCTATGGTATCCACATCATGATGATATCACTATCTTCATACAATACATTGATCAGGAATAGCGAGTCACTAAACGAACTATACTCTCAAACACAGCTAGGATATTTGACCCATTAGGGCTAATAGTGCCAGTAATACTACAAGCAAAAATGTTCTTGCAGCAGTTGTGGATATTAAATTAAATTGGGATGATTCACTGCCTGCCAGCTTAGATTCAGCATGGAGACAATTCCTTCAGGAGCTCTACCCTATCTAAGAGCTCTGCAAGTGCCACACTGAGTTGTGGAGGATATCATAGAATAAAAAATATATGGGTATAGTGACGCATCTGAAAATGGGTATGGAGCCTGCATTTACATCTGTTGCAAGACTGTTTTGTTCAAAATCGCAATTAGAACATAAAAAAAAAACATACCACGTTTAGAACTTTATGTAGCAGTATTGCTCGCACATCTGACACAAAAGGTAACGGAGGCTCATCAGTGGTCACATACCCAACCCATTTTCTGTTCTGACTCTACAGTAGTATTGGCATGGCTAAAATCTTAATAATCACAGGTGAAAACATTTGTGGTTAACCGTGTTGCTAAAGTGCAAAAGCTAACTGTCCGTTGTGAATGGAGGTAAGTCAGTTAACACAGAGGAGAATCCTGATGATCACATCTCGCGGGGTCTGATGCCTCTGCAAATACTGGACATGTGTAGGTGGTGGCATGGACCATTATGGTTGCAAGGCGAAGTGTATGACCATGTGGTAGAAGAACTCCCAGAGAAGAAGAAAACCACAGTTTTGGCACCTATCCAGTCACTAAACCTGATAGAAAAATACAAACTCTTCTCCAAGTTAAACAGGATAACCACATATTGTTTGCGATTTATCAACAATTCAAAGAATCCAGATCAGAAGAAGCATGGAACCCTATCAGTTCAAGAGATTCAGCATGCACAATTATGTCTCATCAAGATGGCTCAATCAGAATTCTTCAACAAGGAATACCACGATCTCTATAGAGGAAATAAAATCAACAAACAAAGCAGATTGGAGAGTCTGAGCCCATTTATTGATGAACATAAACTCATCAGAATAGGTGGGAGAATTCAAATATCAAACATATATAACGAAATACACCCTATAGTTATACCAGCCAAAAATGAAATTACTCGACTAATAGCAAGGTAAGAACATTTGAAACAACTCCACATAGCTCCTCAGGAATTGTTGGCATCACTACAAATGGAGTTTTGGCTTCTGGGTGGATGTAACCAAACACCACAAATTGTGCATCAATGTGTGACTTTTTTTCGAAACAATTATAAGTCATCAGAAAAAATTATGGGGAATTTACTTTATTGAAGAATTACTCCAAGTCGGCCATTCTTATGCAGTTGTGTGGATTTCAGAGAACCAATTTGCATATGGGCAAGCCACAGACGTGGTAGTATGTCAGTTAAGGTATATGTGGCAGTCTTTGTTTGCTGTTTGCTTTGCTACCAATGCAGCCCGCCTTGAGCTTTTCGAAAATCTTACCACTGAATCATTTCTGGGAACTGAAACAATTCATAAGTAGGCATAGAATCAGTTCTCAGTTGTTCTCGGACAATTATTACAAATTTTAAGGAAGCTAATAGAGAACTCAAAGAGTATGTCCACTTTGGTCACCAGAACTCCATAAAACACAACTGCAATACTTTGTGTTACCTTTGAACAATCAGTGGCACTTTATTTTATCTCTTTCTCTCTGTATTGGTGGTCGGTGAGAAGCAGCTGTAAAATCAATGAAGTACCATGTGACACGAGTTCTAGGACAAGCCTGCCTTAGTTTTGAAGAGACCTTTACAGAACTAACACAAGTGGAAGCATGAATTAATTCTCGTCCTCTTACTCCTATGTCGTCAAGTCCTAATGATCTCTCTCCTATAATCCCTGGTCATTTCCTTATCGGCAGTGCACTCACAAACCACAGTTGATGCTGATTTGAAGGTGTTGCAAATGAAAAAAACTTTCTCGATGGTAATATATTCGGCAGCTTTTGCAGCACTTCTGGACTCGCTGGTCTAGAGAATACCTGTCAAGTCTTCAGCAAAGACCGAAGTGGAGGCAACGAGTCCCCAACCTTCAGCCATGTGGCATAGTTCTAGTGAAGGACAACAATTTACCACCCCTTAGTTGGAAAATGACATGGATAGTGGTAGTGCATCACAGTACATATGCCATGGTGCGAGTTGCCACTATTAGCACGTCAGCAGGAACATCCAAAAGGGCCATAACAAAACTTTGTACTTTACCAAAGAATGACAGCAGTGTTGTATAAATTATTGCATTTGTTTATGAACACACATGAGTTAACACCATTACCAAGTAGCAGCATCTTGCAAGGATATAAAACTAAACCTTCTACGCGCCCTGTTACATTGCGTGTGTTGTGACCACGGTCGTAGAAGAACAGGTGTGGACACTCGCCTGGATATTTGACCCCCTTGTTGTTTGGCTGTAGTTCACCAAGTTACCGAGAATATTGTGTGTTTTATTGGCGCTGATGTTACGGCAGTCGGACTAAACTCCTCCCACTTCCTTTCCGCTAAGAGAAAAAATTTATCAGAGCGTATTTTTTATCAATTTATGAAATACTTTCTTCGCTCACAATTTTAAGAAAAGGCTCCAGCAATCTTTATTTACTTTATAAATTTAACAATGTGGGCGGAGTTTGAGTCCGACCACCCGGAAAACAGCGCCAAAAAGTACGACATTCTCGGTAACTTAACGAACTACAGCCAAACAACAAGGGGGTCAAGAAAAATGCATTGTTAGATAGGCGAGTGTCCAGACCTGTTCTTCTACGACCGTGGTTGTGACATGTTGAGACCATGAATGCCGCGAAGCAGTGAGAAAACATTTTTGTTGGTACTATTGTTTATTATTAGTAACAATGTCTTGTTGTTTGCAGTACGTGCGTATGTTTCAGTACTTCGTACAAAGTTTTAACGCACCGTACAAAGTTTTAACGCAATGGTAAAATTAAGTTAATACAATGGTGAACACACATGTGTACAGCATTAGGTCCAGATTATTATATCAATGCAGGACCACCGGACTTACACACATATGTCATTCTGTACCCTTGAAACATTTTAAACTCTGTTAAAATTTGAATTTTTTTTAAAAATTCAGTTACACCACAGTTAAGTTAAATATGAATGAATACCGTTAAATATCTCACAATTTTGTAAAAGCACATAACTTTTGAACATATGAACAGATTTTCATCAAATACAGTTAATAACCATCTCTTTTAATCTAGTATTTCTTAAAGACAGAATCATTGAAATAGGTTCATCTGTTAGGGAGCTGCGAAGCCACATACATACAGGTATAGCCGTCAAACTCATAACACTTGTAATGTTTATTGGGGTTAGAATGTATGATAATTGCAGTGTTCTCTGTGCCTTACTTCATTGCCGGAGTCGTGCTGGATAGCTTCCCCGAACACGCAGACGTCACCAGTGTTGTTACTTGTAGATGTTGTGGCATTCCTTCGCACCATGGCAGGGATCGCGACTGGAAGAGATGCGAATGTCGTCATGGCAGCGAACAAGCCAGTCGTCGCGACGGCGGCCAGGCTGTACCTTGCTGGCACATAGTATCGCCTACCTGCAACACATGGCAAGTGTTTGTGATGTGCTGGCGAACACGCCGGCTGAAATTGGACGGGATGTCATAATATAGAAACGACGTGTTGACTCGTACGTTCAGCAGCATGCATATGATGTCCTGCACATAGCTGAATGATCTTTGTCACATTGTAGGGTAGGTGAAGACGATTAAAATTATACATACAGGATACTTTAGTCAAAGATGCCGAGAAATACCTTAAAATCGACACACAAATTGTGCTTTGTGAAGATCGTAATATGCGTTCAAGCAGTAACAAATCGCACTGTGTGACGTTTACGAATGCATAAAATGAGCTGAGCTAACAGTCCAGTGGCAGCGGTGGTGTATCGGTCTTATCCCTCCAAGGCGATTTTGGTTCGATAACCGTATGGGGTCACGCCTAAGATCTCACATGTGTGACTCGTATGTGATTATATCCGAAAGTAGACGGGATGTCACAGGAAGCTACAGTTTCCTCTGTCATTTCATTTCAGGCGAGCTCCATGATTACCCGAGTCACCCTCATTAATTTGCTATCGCGCTATATAGACATCTACGTTGGCCTGTTGTTGCCATCAAACTGGCAACGTTTCACTACTGTACTTCTCACTGCTATAACAACATACGTGCCAAGAGAGCAGATTGAGTGAATGAGAGAAATATCGTGAACTATGCCAGTTACACCACTTCAACACAGTTTGCAATGCTTAAAAACTACAATTTAAATTTACTTCCCAGCCTCGGCGTCCCTAAGTGTAATATGTCATTTTGATCGTCTTTGCATAGCCTACAACGTTATGAAGTGCTTTAAACGTAATTAAAGGTTATCCTGTATATTTTAGCAGCTGGGATATGTCATTGGACAGCACGTTGTATCAGCTTCAGGCTGGATGCTGACTTCTTACCTGCTAGGTAGTCTTCTACACTCCCTGATAATTCTTTCCGTCGATTTTTGGTATCAGGAGGAATTTCCGGACTTGGCTGTTGAATTAAATGTGTTAAAAGACAGTGATCTTATTCGTAGGCTGATTTCAAAAGTGCCCAACTATCTGAGAGATTGTGGAAACTTCATTCTTCCCGACAGTAAATTATACTATAGTAACTTTTGCACGTTGTCCAGTAAGTTGATCATAGAGTGACTGCAGAATGGTATGGTGAGAAAAATTGGAGTGAAATAAAATAAACAACCCGCCCCATTTATTACTTCCGGTAGTAACCAGCAAGGTCTTCGTCGCTGTGAGAGAAGCCGCTTCTAGTCGCAACAGGGCTTCTTGGAAATTAATAGACTAGTTTATCTAAGATTACCCAAATAAAATTTTCCATGTGCAGACTAGCAACAAATCAGGGCCACAGTGACCGAGTGGTCAGAACATTCGCCTCTTACCAAGGCGATTCGGGTTCGATCCCGGCGGGGTCAGATCTCGGGTTTTTGCAATGTCAATGGTCGGCGAGTTTTCTTGAGGACATACCACTTCTCGTAGTCTTATCATTCCGACGTTTCTTCAATTTAGGTCCTCATTTTCGTGTTGTTCTTCGGGGTAAGCAAATTTCTACAGGAGACTAGTAATAAGTCTGCTGCCCTGCCGGGTTGCGATACCCTGACCTACCGGTACCCACCTCATGACATATAATATATATGTATAGGCAACAAATATATTATGCGAAGTATTTCCAAACAAATCAATACAGCCAAGCAGACCAAGCAAGCTGCTGTGTACGATCATTATACTTTAATACATTATATCTTCATTTTAATAGCTGGCATGAAACAACTGTTAGTCTATCACCCAGTTTTAAATTAGAAATTTTATCTCACATTATCGGATAATTCTGCGTAGCCATTAGACAACATTGTACGATACTCTAGGCAGGAGATATTGCCAAAGGTGGCCATTAGATCTCCATTAACGATAATCTGGTTCAAACTAGGAAAAATAATTAAATATTTTGGAAATTTGTATGTACTTGCCACTGCTTTAGTTCCTCTTCTCCACAAATGAATTAGTTCCCATACGTTGTGGAATGTTTTAGTTGTACAAAGGAGACCTATTAGTAACTTATATATACATATATATGTATATGTATGTATGTAAGTAAGTATGTATGTGTGTATGTATATATCAGGAGTTAGGGGGAGAAAGGGAGAATGTGAAAAATTCAATTTGTTATGTGGTCGTATTAATAATTCAAGTCTGGAGAACATGATGATTAAACGTCTAGACTGATATACGCCCTTGGTATTGTAGCAGTCCCATTTAAACGCGAAGGCGCCCAAAAAAAACTAGTCGTGGAAATGGGATCTGGGTCGGGTGAGCAAGAGTGAATATGGAGCTTATCTTTGCTCTCGGGTGGCATTACAAGCGTAGGTTTGCCCTTTATCCACTGCGGCCGGTCATCATTTCCGGTTGTAACATGACTGTGAGCTTTGAGCTTCATCCTGTCTTATTCGGTTGCAGCTGGTGTTGGTACGTTACAGTGCGCAGGTCGTTTGTGTCTACTGCAGTGTTGCGAGTGTGTTGCACGAAAAATAATAGACAATGGAAGGGAAAGCACATCAAGAAAGAGACAAAAACATACTGAAAATTGGATTGTTAACAAAAGTAAGAAAATGCGTAATTCTGCAAGTGCTGTGTTTCAAGAAAAACAAAACATGTGGTACCTGCTCGGGCAATTGGAAAACACTGTAAGTGTAGTTGTAAATGCTTTGAAGAAATTGGGATGGATAGTGTACAGAATATTTACTGCAATTATTGGGATATTGGAGACTATATTTTACAGACTTCGCATTTATCAAAGCTTCTTATTTGGGATGATTGTAAAATTAAAATGGTGGTAAATATGCCAAGTAGGAAACTTCGAACTATTCAATATTCTGTCATTGTCGACAGACAAAGACGACATGTTTGTCAAGTGTTTTATAGAATGCATGGTATCACAGAAAGTGAGTGCGTGTGGTTTTAGGAAAGCAAAGTTCAACGGCGACTGTTGCAACATACGGTATGGGAAAGACATCTCCGGGAAACAAAGTTACTGATGAGACGAAAACATTAGTTAAGCAGCACATCGAATCTCTAGCTACAGTGTCCAGCCACTATAGCAGGGCAAAAAGCCCATTCAGAAAGTATATGCCTCCAGGTTCCTCGATCAAAAGGCCATATCGTGTTTATCAAGAATGGCTTACTGAAAAGTGTTCTGAGTACATTCCAGTTACAGAGGACTACTATCGTACAGTATTTGTTGAATATAATATAGGTATTGAGCCTCTACCAGTTGATGAATGCAATATATGCTAAAAGCTGAAAATGTAAATTAATGAACTGAAGAAAACTGATCCCTAGGGCCACGATTTTGTCGCGAAAAGATTTTTGCCCCACTTTGTTTCAGTGACTCACGTGCACATCTGCAGTTCTGTTTCAAGGTTATAGGCAGCGTGTCTTTGTTCAGACACGTTTCTCATTTTACTGCACCATTCAGAATAAAATTATTGTGAGTCTGTACGTACATAATTTGCCAAGGCAAGTGAGAATTAAATCATCCAACCACAGACGATATAGCAGAGCTGCAGGTGTGCACATGACGCATCGAAACCAAATGTTGCAAAAATCTGTTCGTCATAAAATCGCGGCTCTACGATCCCCACTCAGTAATGTTTCCACCTATGGACGTGGAATTGAAGATTCATCTGAAAAAAAAAACAGCAAGTCGCCCAAGACACGATGAAGAACTATCAAGAAAATAAGGATTCCAGCCTTACTGCGATTGCTGTCGATCTACAACAAGCTTTATCAACTCCGAGACTGACATGTAATGTTCAACATTACAAGTTTAAAATGTGGACCTATAACTTTGGAGTTCACAACATAAAAACCGGAGCATCCACTATGTACATTTGGGATGAAACTGTCGGCAAACGTGGATTTTGCGAAATAGCCAGTTTCATAAGTCACTACTTCGAAAATTTTGTCGATGAAAATGTCAAATCGCTTATTATTTTTTGCGATAATTGCGCAGGGCAAAATAAGAATTTGAATGTTTTTAGGGTACCTACTTAAGTTTCGTACATACTGGCCGATCTGAAAGTATTTGCCATGTTTTTTTTATGTCAGGACATTAAATGATGGGTTGTGCAGGGACACATAAAGCTTAAAACCATGCACTGTGAGGTGTTTTCAAAAGATAATTACATACATTTAATTGAAAATACCGAGGAAAAAACAAGTTTCAAGAAGTTTCAATATATAAGGATACGACGAAAGATATTAATGTACTTATTGATAACGTAACAAGTAAACAGTTACAGGAATCAAAATACAAGGATGGAAAAATATTTTCGTTTTCAAAGGACTTCAAAACAGGTTTCGAAAAGAAGGTAACTCCCGATTATCCGCGTAAATGGAGGGGGCCGATGCCTCGGATAATCCAAAATCACGGATAATCCACTTATAGCCTTTCTTAGATCTCAGTAGAAAGAAAAAATATCAAATTATTTCCTACAGTAAAAGGCGACAATTGTGTACAGTAGACTCTCGATTATTCGCATTAATGCTTAAAGGATATGCGCTAATAATCCAAAACACCATTAATGAAAAAATAATGGATATCTTATTTTCCCAAGAAGAAAAATCTCTTTCACACCTTAACCCATTCATGCGCGACACAACGTAGATAATCATTTCATGTGCGACACTAATTGTTTCTCCTGCTGGAAATGACAAATCTTCTTCACGCCTTTAAAATGTGGTTGCAGGCATAATACGTTGGTGAACATTTTGCGAATAAACACAGCGTGTATTTATAAATAATCAAAAAGTTTTCCAAAAAATTTTCTTTAACTATTTGTCAACTACTTAAAGTGAAGTATTTTGCGCGGATAATCCGCAAATCGGTTAATCCGCACACGGATAATCCGCAAATCGGTTAATCTGCACATGGATAATTGGGAGTCTACTGTACTCCCATTCTACCTATCGTCTGTTCCAACAATATCCAAGCTACAAAAATAAAAGAGCACCAGATGCAATGAAGATATCTTCAACCTTGGCTCAGTTGTTCTTCCACCAAAGTACCATGGACCTCTCCAACTGACAGAAGCAAAACAACTTAATCTAAAAGAACTGTTACCTTTTGTACCAATGCCGAACGTATGACAGATACACGAATCCTATGTAAAAGCATGTGGCCTGCAGATTTGCTTTAGTAAGCTGGTTACGTGTTTCGTGCAAAGACTGTTGTTACTTACGTATGTGAACCTAGTCCCGCCAAACTACAAACTCACCAATATTTTTTTATAATGAGAGGTTAGTACCTCGTTAGTATCTGTTTCTTCCAATAAAAGTTTCGTTAGAACCGATAAGAGTGGCAAATTAATTAAAATAATAACTGTGCGGAGCCAAGTTCACACCAGCCCCGCCCAATTACAATTTACGAAAACTGACCATATGTACGGAAAGAGTTTCGTTAGTACCAGTTTTTTCCGCTGTTTTGATCGTTAGTACCGAGTTAATTACCGAGATATTAATTAAGAATATTAAAGTTCGTTGACCTACCAGCCCCGCCCAATTACAAATTACAGTAGACGAAAACTGTGGAAAGAACTTCGTTAGTACACGTTTGTTCCGCTATTTTGATCGTTAGTACCGAGTTAATTACCGAGATATTAATTATAAATTCATTGATATATCGGTCCTGTCAAATTTCAATATACGAAAAATGACCGCATGTACGGAAAGAGTTTCGTTAGTACTCGTTTATTCCGCTATTTTTATCGTTATTACCAAGCTAACTACCGATATATTAATTAAAAATATAAAAGTTCATTGATGTATCGTCCCTGCCAAATTTAAGTATACGAAAACTGACCATATGTACGGAAAATGCTCGTTAGTACTCGTTTGTTCCGCCATTTTAATCGTTAGTGCCGAGTTAACTACAGAGATATTAATATAACATTTGAAAGGTAACCGACATGTCTGCCCCACCCAATTATTAGCATATTAGTAAACTGACCATATGTACGTTATTAACGGCGTTAGTACTCGCTCGTTCTGCTATTTTGATGACCGTTAGTGTCAGGTTAATTACTGAGGTATTAATTAAATAGTACAAATTATCGTTGACCGTTCAGCACGTCTTACGTATAATTGATTTCAGCATATGAACATAAAGATTTTTGCAATGTATTTTTTGCTCCACATTTAAAATTAAAGTATAAATTGATCACACTGCGTAATCTTTTTCATTAAAGTACTCTATACGTGTTTCTATGAGAGCAAAGTGCTATAGGCTACTATGGAGGGTTATAGTATTGGCCATTGCGAACAAAAATGTTTTTATGAACAAAGGTATCGTATGGGACTGTTGTCGAGATAGCCACATTTATAAGGTCTAAAATTACTGTTATTGTTTTACTTGCACTTATGATCCTTGTTTTATTTACAAGGAAATTGTAATACATGATGAATAACACACTAATCATATATTTCCATTGTGGTAATGACAAGATTATAATTCACGACCATGTTATTATTGGTCCAGACATTGCTTTCACAGTTAGATATTAAAGATCCTACCATCGATCTCAATGCATTTTCAACTCGCTGAAGAACATGACGTATTATACGTCGTTCCCGTATTAATGTTGCGAGTGAGCATTTCGTTTCGTTTATTAACTTCACTTCGGTAGACTTCATCCTTCACCCAGAGACATTGGTGGTCAGGCACTACCACAACCAATCCACCAATTAGCAAATAAAGATGGAAATTCTTTCTTACCTTGTGTCAACAATGAAGAGGGGCTCCATAATGCTGGAGGTAGATAACAAGACGTGTAGCTACAGGAACATCCTCGAGAATGTCCGGTAATGTACACTACAAAAATTGCAGGCACCTGTCCTCATTCATACCATCGTCGAAACCACTGGAACTTATCAGTCGATCATCCAACATACCACGCCTCACATTAATTGAGAAACGTTCTTGAAATTTTGATTCTACAGTACCGTGCGAGTTGACAAATAATTTCTAAAATTGGATCATTTTGTTTTGTCCCCTTTTGTTTACAATTGTTACACTCTCTTCAAATGGTGGTTAAACAAGAGAGTGTAATAAGATCATAAGATCTTGACATAAAAGTGTTAGCTATTAACTAAAGGACTTTCGAAGGAAATGTATAAAAAAAGATCAGAAACTTGTACGTAAAAGTTTTAACAAGTTTACTTTTGATTACTACTAAATTGTACAGCATATCATTAAAAATAACACTTAAATATTGTCACGATGCTAATTTTCGGGCTTCTTTTTTTTTTTCCCCTTCTCATCCATACTCGAAATAGGTGGTAAAGTTATTTTGGATTATAATTTTAAAGAGTATTCAGTTCTTGGGAAGTCTTTGCTTTACAGTTAGGATTGTGGAAATCTAGAGTGTTCTCTGACAGTTTCTCATGAGTTTTTTTTTGTTCACTGTTCATGGTAGCATGCAGAGTTTGTTGCCGTTGCAGTGCTAGTGGATTCCTTTGCGGGCAGTGTCCTGGTAGGGTGTGCAGGCCGATGGCCTTGTGTTAGGTTGTAGGTAGGTGGAGGGTGTGGTGATGGATGTTTCGGTGTCGCCGGGCGGTCGTGTGCTGTGGGTCCTTCTGGTACCTTCGGCGTGCGGCGGTCTTCCGGGGACACTGGACGCCTCTGTCAACACTCCCCCGCTCCCCTGTCCCACATTAACAGCTGTTGTGGGGCAGGCGCACGGGCTAGAAGTACACTACAGCACATTTATGTTGTTCCGCTCTCGGACAGTCCCCCCGCCCGTGACGTCAAACGTCGCTGACGAGTGAATGCCCTGTGGGACAGAGAGGGTAGATGTTGCGCCGATCTGGAATGGTCGCTGCTGACCATTCCAGGAAGGTAAATCATCGAAGGTTCTGGACGGCGCAATCGGTAGTTATAAATACCCGCCGGCCATGTTTTGACGAACTTCTTTTGTGGACTTCTTTCGAGGACTTCTTTTGTGGGATTTTCTTTTGTAGAACTTTTTGTAGAATTTTTCGTGATGGACTTTTTGGCGTGAGACTTCTTCTGTAGAGCTTTTTGAAGACTTTTTCGAACAGGGCGATGCCCCATGGGCGAGGCGTACGCGTAAGGGCTCGGAATTTCGAATGGCAGGACTTAAGTTAAGTTTAGTTTTTTTTGTTTATTACTATTATTTTTAATTTCGGGTAGTCGTTTGTTTATAACGGGATAAGAAGACTTCGTAGCCCTGAGATGGATGAGACTTCGCTCGACAGTAACATCAAAAAGATAAGTATTCTTTCTTGTTATTATTTCATTATTATAGGCCATTCGGAATAAAGTGAGCACTAAAGATTTAACCTTTGAAAAAAATCACTAGCCGTTACTGCATATAAGTCAACATTAACAACAGTTACATTATTGTTTGTATGGTTGGTAGCGAATAACTGCATGTAGTTCCATGAATTTTCTTATTTGAACACAGCATTAGTGAAACAACATCAATTGCAAACGACCTCT